>JAWLRI010000250.1:608993-621411 GCA_034781795.1 Crypturellus tataupa
TTCTCTGGAGATCTTCAAGACCCGCTTGGATGCGGTCCTGTGCCATGTGCCCTAGGTGGCCCTGCATGTGCAGGGGGATTGGACTAGATGACCTCTAGAGGTCCCTTCCAACCTTAGACATTCTATGATTCTATGAAAAAAAAAAAAAGAGATATATACTAAGTACTAATTTATTTCTTTTAAACGTGAACCTAGGTTATCTGTTTATTCTTCCATATCCACGGCAAATGAATAAATAGAACCAAATTTTACAGGTTTCTCATCTCACCTACTGAGTGTCTTTTTCACTAAGATTATAAATGTGTTTGTCTGTTATCAGAAATTTGCATGAATCACTTTTACATGATAAGCTGTTTTACTGATAAGTCAACAGCCCTCCAGAATTTCCAAGTCTTATCAAATGAAGCTGCCTTAGAAACGGAATCTCATAACTACTGAAAAAAAAGGAAAACAAAACAAACAAAAAAAACAACTGACATTTTGCTGCAAGTGCTATATATCATCTGAACTGTGCATTCATTTTGAAGTAGTTCTTCTTCCTTCTGGTTGTTTAACAATGTTATCCTGGTATACCTCTCAATTTCATAGGACAAATGTTACATGATAGACACTCAGTAATAATGGCAGATGTAATAAGTTGCATTTGTTTTTTTCAAATTTGTTTTGTTTCAAGAAAAAACACTAATCTAACATAAGAAAAAAGAAAAAAAAGGGCTTCCAGTTGCTTCCATTTGACCAAATTTAACCAAAAGATTCAGTCATGTGAGATGCCTTAATACCAGCTAAGATCTGTTAGATAGACATGGATTTTTTTGTGCAATGCAGATCTCATGTCACCTGACATTAGTCCATTAAGCATAGGCCAACAGAGAGTGACAAGTGTTTCCAGGTATGCGTGAGGTGAATGTCCAGATATGAAGGGATAAAGACAAGTATCAAAGATGTATAATTAAGCTCATTCCAGAAATGTCTATTATATTTCTTACTTTGACTACTTCTGAGCATTAGATTTCATATTCATTCCATAAATCACTCAAGGAAGGTGATATGAATTCTACCTAAGTGTGGAGATTTACTCTTATAAGGATCATTGCTACTGTCTATTGAGTTGCTAACATTTGAAAGAGACGTTCAGTGCGAATTATGGTGGCTGAAGAGATATCTCTCAAAATTAATGTGTCAGTTCATCGTCAAGTAAAAATAGAAATCTGTGCCATTTTAGTGATCAGTCTTCCTCAAAAAGTAGTATTCTCATTGCAGTCTTTATTTTGCAAATAAATTTTAAATTCTTAATATATCTCTTTGTCTTGTTGTCAGCTGTAAGAAATTCAATCCAGAAACTGTTTGATTTGAATTAATAAGAAATATGTTCCTGAGAACTCATTTAATTAGGAGAATTTCTAAAATCTATATAGTGTTAATGATTTTGAATCCGTCCTCTATACAGATAAACAAGTGAAAAATATGATGTTGGAAAATGACCATCCTGACAACTTAAAGATGTAAACTTAAAAGTTACTAGAAAATCTTGATATAATCTTTCTTGCAGTGCTATTTATTTTATCACTAGAAAAAATGTCTCAATTTAAATTTCTTTAGAAATTAATCTTTCCCCTTATAATGTGTTAGATGTGGTAATACTTGAATGAGATATCATTAAAGATCTTGACAAATGCATTCCCATAGTGATCAAAATTGACATTAACTTCTTGGGTCTAGCTGATACATTACCCAGGGGTTCAGTTTCATTTTTATCTGAAATGAAACTGAAGAAAATGCATCTCTCATTCATATTGGAGGGATATTTTCCTTAAAGATTAACTGTCAGGAAAGAACTGGTTAAGGTAAATATCCAAGACGAAAGAGGAAAAATTGTTTTTCTGTGATACCCTTCCAGTCTACTGTGGATACATAAACATCAGAACTAGACTATTTTATTCTTGAATATATACATACGTGTATTATGAGAATTGAGAATATATGGGTATAATTTCACTTAAATATAAGTGCATTTAATTCTACTTTATGACAGTGTAACAAAAGCTAGACTCTCACTGGGATTTTTGACATATTGGAAAAAAACAAACAAACAAAAAAAAAAACAATTTCCATCTGTGGTCGTTATGGTGAGATAGACGTTAAGCTGATACCATAATTATATCTGAGTACCATAGGGGAGGATTTAGTTAATTCACATTGCACCTTATAACCTGATTAGAACCTGCTGACCTCCTGCCCAGATTTTCAAAGTTGTGAACATGAATTTGACTGTCCCTTGACATGGCCAAAAACCGTCCTTAGGCCTACAATCAAATTAAGAACTGTTTTCCATTTTTAAGTGATTTTTTTTTTATTAAATGGTACTGTACTTTTTTTGTAGCTTGTAAACTACAAATAATAAAATATTCTTTCAAAATAAGTTATAAAAGTCTTCTTGTCTAGGTTAATACATAATTTAGCCATGAGAAAAGCATAAAATAAAGTGTCTTCAGAAATGAGAAAAAAAACACACACAAACATAGAAATTACATATAGATTTGGAAAGAAAACAGTTCTGCATTTATGTTATTTACTTTATTACAAAAGATAAAATCCTTTGGGCAGCAAATTTCTTTAGGTCCTCAGGTTTAGATCTTCTGTCTTGAGGAAGCTGACATAATACCTTATCCTTAATACCTTAAACTTTACATGTACACTGGTGGAGCTGCCCTTTTATGCACTGAGTTTTCAAGGATGCAGGGCTTTATGCTAGTTTTTCCAGCCATTCTGAATACCCTTAAGTGGTTGCTCAGGCATAGGAATGGAAACAAATTAAAATAACTGAACCAATTAGAGAACTTTCTCTCAAAGAATGGTATATATTAGAGAGATTTTTAAACTAAGTAGGTGTTCCTTCTCCTATACTATACTATCTATACTAAAATGCTTTTCATCTATACTCCTTGAGTCAACTCACAGCTCAGGTGAGGTCAACTTCCAGGCATGATGCCATGTGACATTTGTATGGTGAATCTGTGTCATTGTGTTGTGTATTTTGCAAAACATTTGTCTATATTTTCTAGAGGGAGTAGGAGAAGGTAGAAACAGCTCCTGTATCTTAGCAACTCACCCAAAAAAACACTTGGCTGAATGAACCTGGCAGTTACGTGAAACACTGTGTGTCAGAAACACTAACAATATAGGAAATCCCCTGCCAGTACTTTGCAATTATAGCACAGAAAAACAAACAAACACATTAAAAATATTCAGGAAAGTCTATAGCCAACAATCTAGCCACAAAGTAAGAGTCATGTTATTTAAGTATTTTTAGCTCCTCTACCCGCTTATTTAGTGTTTAACAATCTTCTCAGGCTTAGTAAAAAAGAGGAGAGTAGGAATGCTTGTGCACATTATGTCATTCTGTGTCGTTTTAAATACTTTTCATCAAAGAACAACTGAATTCTATCCACATTTCCTCTGTCTAGTGACTATTAAAAATAATGATGTGATTTGTTTTCATTGGTAGCTTTTCACAGATAATAGCATATTTTGGGGGGGAAGGAATAGATCTTTTAAATCTACTAATTTATGTAAGCATATTTTTGAAATACTAAAGTAAAAGAGAAAATATTTCCTTAAAAGGAAACAGTGTGAGAGAAGACTCAAGCCATTCCACTTAACTGGAACAGTGAGGAGGTTTGAAAAGATAAAAGACCAATTACTATTTCCAAAGTGTGGATGGAGACAGAATACCCAGATGATGTGACTTTTTAGTTTCTGGTTGAGGAGTCAGAGTTAGCTTTTCTATCTGATGTTTCCTTTGTGATGTCTCTACTCACAGTGACTGTGGTTCTCCCTTTTCACCTACTGGCACAGTCTCTTAACCTTCTGAATTTTCTCAAATTCCAACAGCCTTTTCATTCTTCCTTATCTTGTGCTGCAGCTCAAGGAATATTTCATCTACAGTCATTTATTTGCTCAGCCTTTTTACAGGCTTGTTCCTTTCCTTTTCTATCCCTTTGAGATGTCACTGTTCAGGTAGGGGGTGACACCTCAGGAGGTCCATTTTGTATTTTGCATACTGGTAAGGAAACAGTAGATAAGAAAATTTGCATTATAGTTTGCATCTGAAGTGTACACGTGTTGCACTTTTGCAGCATGGTTATAAAATGAACAAATGATATTTGAAATAATATATTGTTAATGTCATTCTCATTATGTCATTCACAATGTGTTATTTATTCCTCTAAGAGTTAATTGTTTTGAGCGGTACTGAAATCACATGGTAAACAAACAGCAAGCAAGAAACAAGGCAGAATCTCTTTCAGAGGTTTTTAAATACACTATATTCATTTTTTTATTTCTGGATTGTGTCTTTTGGAATATATTAAGATCTTAAAGTTGTCTTATTGTAGAGAAAAAAATGGGACTGCATAGTGACAAAAGGGGATGTTAAAAATATTTTAATATTGTACTTTTAGCTAAGACCATTTTAACAGTAAGCTACTATATTAGATTTGTTTATTGCTAAATGATGATGATGATGATGGCTGGAATTCTATTGCCTGTCTCAATAACACAATGAAACATTATGAAATGGTGCTTTACAATGCAAAGTGCTTGTAGAGAGGAAAAGAATATGAGATTCACTATATTAAGAACAAGGGAATGGAATGGGATGAATTGTTGAACAGGGCTTTTTGGCAGGCTTGTAGGAATAAACTTATAGGTTTTCTTTCAGCAAGGAGAGATGATGGTTGAGTTTAATGCTGTAAAGAAAATCATAGTCCTCATCAGCTTCTGCAATTTGGAAAACATTGGAAAATAATTGTGATAAAATTTGGATAAGTACTTTCTGAAATTATTTAAAAGTTGTCAAAAGAAATTCAACTGGAGGACAAATCTAGGATGAGATACTGGGCTTAGGAATGAGACGCTAAACACTTTTTTCAAAGCTCAGTGAATTTCAGTTTGTCCAAGATATTATATCTAAAAGTTTACTGATAGCTGTTGTATGTGCAAGCTTGCAAAGTGGTTATTTTACGGTAATAAAGAAAAAAGAATCAATAAACCTGCAATGAAAGCTGGAGCTACAACACAAAGCACTTTACCTTTCTCACAGCAAAAAGTCATTTTTTTACCAGTGATGAAGAAAAGCAAACAAGTAAAACTAACAACAATAGAGACAGAACACAAAGGCAGGCAGATCATGGGGCACAAGTGTGCACATGATTTTATGAGATATTTCATTCTGGAATGAAACAAAGACTGTCCACAAGTATAGATATTAACTAAATGCATCAAAGCTTGCATTAAAATATAGAATTCAAACATTGCTCAGAAATGCTAAGTACTAAGTGTTGCAGGGGGCTAATTTGGTAAGAGATGAATCCCTTTGCCGTCCAGACAAACCTCAAAAGGAGCAGCTGGACTCATCTCTTAATACGCATACCAAATACTTAGCAGCAGCATGGTACAGGGAGTACAGCAGAGTTTGGATCCACCCACCATTACTTCTCTTTGTAGCTGAGAGGAGGGCAGATTGTGATGCCTAGGGAACTGGAGGGGAGCAGAGTCCGTGCATACGTGAAAGCGGCAGCTGTGTATCAGCCCAAGCAAGCTTCTGCTATAACTTCTGTTAGGCCCTATTTTTTCTCTAGATTCCCCCTTTTCAAGCAATTCTTCCACATTAAGACACAAAAACAAGTTATATTTATATATTTTGTCATGTCAGTCTTCAAAAATGGCAAGAAGGAGGACCCAGGCAACTACAGACTAGTCAGTCTCACCTCCATCCCTAGAAAGGTGATGGAACTGCCCATCCTGGCTGTTGTCTCTAAGCATGTAGAGGATATAAAGGTGCTCAGTAGTAGTTAGCATGGATTCACCAAGGGGAAATCATGCTTAGCTAACCTGATAGCCTTCTATGATGGAATGACTGGCTGGGTAGATGAGGAGAGAGCAGATGTCATCTATCTCGACCTCAGTAAGGTCACACTTGAGCTGTCTCTTACAGCATCCTCTTGGGCAAGCTCCAGAAGTATGCATTTTCTCCAGGAATTTAAATTTTGTGTTGATTATCTTTTAACTTTTATTTTGCCTTTTTTTTTTTTTCTTAAATGTTTTTGGAATACCAGAAGACTGAAACTAAGGAATGTCTACTGCATCATTATTAGAAAGATTGCAATCTTTTCAATCATTTTTGCAAGGCAGATCCATGAAGCTAAAATATGTCTACACAAAACAAGAGTTAGTAGCACTTCATGTGCTCACATTCAAAATTACATAAAATTCCAATGTTGTTTTGAAGCAATCTCAGTTTTCCTGGAAAGTGGTCTGCTCCTTTCTCTCTTCCTCCCTTCCTTCATAGTGTTTACCTCAGAGATTAATCATTGTGTCATTATCTTTACCTCAGGGATTAGGATTCTACTATATGGAAAAATACAGGCAGCATTACAGCATTATAGAGTCTAAATATCACTCAGGTTTGCCTTTCCATGCAAGCAGATGGTTTTCATACTATGCATATGGCTCATACTTAGTATAGAGATAATTCACACAATATGAAGATATACTTACTCTTAAATCTTTTATAGCATTTATAATACCTGTATTTATAAATATATTTATAATACGAAATCCTTCAGGGCACGTATATGCATTCTCATAGCTTCACCATTGTTTACTAGAAAGTGAGTTATGGCTATAACTCGTGCTGCTGAGTCAAGTCTAAACACTAAGTCCTATTAGGTGGACGGAACCCTTCACCTGAGAGATAAATTAGTGCCATTACTTATTCTTCGGATATTTTTTCTTGTGCCAAGCAGTGCAGCTTCAAGCTTTTATGAAAATAAATAGAAAGTAAATTAAAAGGGATAAAAAGAGTTTTATTTAAAAGGAGAAACAAAGCTGAAGAAATGTGAATGTTATCACCTTATGTCCATTCATCAATACAATTTACTTAGTGATTTCTTATGAAAACAAATTAAAAAAAATGTAGAGAATAGTTCTTTGCTAGTCCTGATCACCACAGCTAAATACTGGATAAATGTCCATTGACTTTCAATTACATGGGTTGGTCTGAACTTATGATTTGAATGACACTGCTCTATTTAAAAAAAAAAAAAAAAAAAAAAAAAAGCTTAAAGTAATATAAGATAATAATTTTTAAAATTATTTATTTATTTTAAATTAAAACATTTATTTTAAAAAAAAAATAAACAATAAAAGTTTAGTTTTAGGCAGACAGAAACAAACAAACATTTAAAATGTTTCATTTTTGGGCATTCTTTTTATTTTGTATTGATTTTTGTAAATATCAGAGTAAACAGTACTTTCAAAATGAAAATCAAAATAAAATGTTCTGAAATAGGAAAATGTCTACACCTCAACCTTGTGAGAGCTTTCCAAGGCTGGCTTCTAAACGAAATTTCACTCTAAGTGATCCAGTTTTGCAAAATACTTTCCTTGCAGTGGAAGCAACTCACATTGTACCTCAGAAAAAAACTTTCAGAGATGGATTATTCTGCTAAACTTCCTGGCTATTTATGTCTATACGATTCAGTTCTTTAAACTGCCCTATATCTTCTTGAATTCTTCAGGATATTTGGACATCTTATACATTTATGCTAAAGTATCCTTCTTTTTAGAACTGGAAGACATCCAAAGTGCTTTCCTTGTCATCATATTATTTCCATTGTTTAGTTTTACAGTCATTAAGACTGTCATGCAGCTGTGTATTCAGTGATTTGTTTCTGGGTAAAGTCATTTATGACATCCATAAAAAAAAAAGTCAACTTTCCTTTTTTGTTTATTGAAAGACAGTGCTAATTTTCAAAAGTTACACCTAGAGTTCACACTTTTCTACCAAAGCACCTGAGGTTCTGCCTTGTTTACCATCAAAAGCATTTCCACTGAAAGTTTGATTTTCAAACAGACTTAAGGAAAGGAGCAGCAAAAATGTAAAATTAATTTTTATACATTTAATTCAGTTCATGCATTCAGAAAACAGAAATATGTCACTTTGATTTGTAAACTGAGCAAATATAATGTGGGAAGCACTCAGAACTGAAGTGGAACATCAAAATGTTATTCTTTGCAGAATCTTTTGTCTGATCATAGTCCAGTTTCAGGTTCATTCCAGTTTATATCTAGATAATTAAAATCTCTCATCAGTATTGTTTTCCTTTGTCACGGGCTCTTTGGATTTCACAAGCCATTTCTCCATCTTTATGGGATTTTTGATCTGGTGGTGTGTAGCACATTCTGAATATAAATTTAAGCTTCTGTAACATCCATTTTTCCGCTAGAGTGATTCTGACTTTCCACCAGTTCTGTACACATTTCTCAGGTCATGTGTAGTCCTGCCTCTATGTATAGACCAAGGATTTCCTTGGTCTTTTGTTTCTCCGTAAGAACTTAAGACCAGCATGTCCAGCATACATTATCATACAATTATATGATTATAATTTTATTTATTTATTATTATATAATCTTTTATCCTGTTTCCTACTGAGATTACAGAAAATATTTCTGTTTGCTTTAATTGGAAGATATTTGTTCTCTAAATTCTGACTAGGAGGTATTACTAGATTTCAGTTATCCTAAAAATACCGATAGTTCCTTCCATGAGTCTCATTCTCTCAACAAGAATAGTCTTAACGTTGCTGTGAAGTAACTTTTAGTTTTAAATCTTTTTTTTCTGTCACAGTGTAAACTCAGTGGACCTCATACTTTTAGGTCATACTCATATTTTAAAGTAGATTTCTTATATTCTTATTAATTATATTTAAAACAAAACATGCATTTATTTTCTAACTTTTCTGAGAGAATGATGAGAGGGCTTTTTTGTTTGTTTTATTTTGTTCTGTTTTGTGTTTGGCCCATTTAAAGGACATTATCCTGAGACCTGTCTCAGCTGCAAATAAGACATCATGTTTTGGGAGAGGGAGACTTGCTAGTGAAGGACTTATTTCTGTACTGCTTAGCAGCTTTCACTAAACACATTTTTTTTTTGTAAAACATACAGACTATCCTAGGAATGCTTTGCATGTCTGTGCCTCTGCCATACAGGATGACTAGAAGAATGAAACATTCTTTTTCCACAAACAGAATTGGACATTTTTTGTGTGTAGTATTCATACAAATAAGAAATAGATGGCAAAATAAATAAAAAACAAGACTGTTGACTTCTAAAAAATTAAAATGCTGGTTCTACAAACAATTATGAAAACATAAGGAATGGGAGTTTCTGAGCAGTCTCACTGATTGCAGTAGGATTTAAAAATATCCTGATACAATTGCCAGTTAAGTTAGGAAAAATAATTCCGATGCTTTGAAAGCAAAGTGAATAAGGGTCATTTCATATTAAAAAGGTCCATCTGTTTAACTGTTTACAAGATGAGAAACACTGTGAGGCTGTTTAAGTAGGTTTTATCTTTAAACAATCATCATTCATGAAGCTTGACTTTTGAGGACTACTAGATTTTGTTGTTGATGATGATACTTTTGAGATACTGAGATGTTATTTCACCATGATATCTTAATGATAATTCTTCTAAAGTCATCTTCAACACATTTCTCATCTCATATAAGTTTTTCTCATGAAATAGAAGAGTAACCCACTTTTATAAACGTAGAGGAGAAAAAGAGTGAAATGTTTCTGGTTGTTTCTTAATATGAACATAAAAACTTGAACACTGGATGTTCACACACAAATGATTTGGTTTGTCAACACAATTAACACCTTTCCACTGCAGAGAATTTAGTAAATCCTAATATAAGCAAGGTGACATGATGTTGCAGTTTGAAAGAAGGAGAAGAGGGGAGTAATTTGGTAAGAGATGAATCGCCTTGCATTCCAGTCAATCCTTAGTGGTTAGACGGTCTGAGGGCGGCTAGACTCATCCCTTTATAGGGATACCAAATACTATGGTACCTATAGGCCCAACTCTGGCAGTATTGGATTCATGAACAGTCTATCAACTGCAGGTCCAATTTCTTTCAAGAAAATGAATTGAGTTCATAAATAGTATGATCAGTTATAGGCCCGACTCTGGCAGTATTTGATTCACGAACAGTCTGTTGACTGATCACCAGTCTGATCACTGCAAAAAAAGTAGTTGAGCTCACAAATAGCATGACTTATTCAAATGCACCATTTACAAAGCAGTTTTTGGATTTTAGTACAGAAAAAAATCTACTACAGCATGGGATTTTTAGCCAGTTCTGATGTACAAATGCGCAATCACTCACCCCAGAAGTTGGGAGAAGGCTCTTAACCTCTATGAGTCTCCGCAGGCAGCATCCTGACCTGAGGGGAGGAAAGGGAGATCAGCCCATCGACCTATCTAGAAGTTATGATTGAATCTTCTCTCCTCCACTCTCCCCTCCTTAGTTCATCTTTTCTACTTCTTTTTTTTATGTTTAGGTGGAGCTTGAGTGACTGTACTCATACTTACTTTTGTTATCGATTGATGAAAAAGTATCTTTCATTTAAAGGTACAGTCAAATGAAAACCTAGAACGCATGCTCAGTGAGAAGTGGGTAATTTTGGGGATGGAGGTGTGTTTTGATAATATAATGAGCTTATAGTGAGCAAAATTCAAGAAAGTTGCACCTGACATGTTATTGTATATCTCGCATTGGACAGCTATTGTGCGGGTTATCAGCAGCCCAGCACAGGGAGCAAAACAGCCACCCACCATTACTCCCCTTGTAGCTGCAAGGAGGGCAGATTGTGCTGCCTAGGGAACCACGGAGGAGCAGAGTCCATGTGTACCAACCATCCTGGAAGTGACAATTGTGTATCATCCCAGATAAGTTTCTGTAATGCTGTAACTTCTGCTAGACCCTAGTTTTCCTCTAAGTTCCCCCTTTTCAAGCATTTCTTCCACACATGACATTAATATTGATAAGCTGGTTACCACTGAATTACGGATAACACACCAACAAACACAACCAGAATGTCTGGTTGTATTAAGAAACCAATATAAGACAACCAGTCTTGTATTGTTGGCTGAAGGTTAAACTTGATCAGTGGAGTGCCTTCTTCCTCTACTGAAATAACTTGCTTTAAAGCAGACTCAAAATGCTAATTCATAAGGAGATGCTTTATAAGTTTATAAGAAAAAGTAAAGTTTTTTTTTTTAATCAATAATTGTTGGGTTAGGTGAAGTATTTTCAGTCTTTCAGGATGGATATAATCTTTTTACACTTTTCTAATTTTCCATTTTTCCTGAACCTCTTCAGCATTATGAACTTTTTTGAAGAAATTGTCTGTCAAAGATGTTCACAGTTGCAGTTCTGAGACTGAAAGGAAAACTCAGGCTGTAATTTATCCACAGATACTTATATCACAGGGAAAATATGGCAGGAAAAAAAAAATCTGAAAAACTGATTCTTAGATAGTTAGTAAATCCCAAGAAGATGCTGTCAAGTCCAGTAGTCTTTCATGGTTTAATGGCAAGTCTTTTATCTTTTTCACTGAAAAGAGTGAGAAAATATGCAAGCTGTGTGACAGGCTGACATATTTTGATGTGGTTGTATTATAGTTGGTTTTGACAGGATTTATTTATTTTGTATTCCTGTTGTATAAATAAAGGATTTAATTTATTTGTGGCAGTTCTAGGATCCAGGGTTCATGACATTTGATTGGCAAAGATTCTGCCAGGTGTTACATCCTGACTTTGCTGTATCTGTACCTCTAAGGGTTCATCTTGTTTTTGACAGGTTTGATTCAGAATTGTTAGGAAAAAGTATATTGTCTTCAAGCTTCTGCCCAGCTCCTACCTCTTGCAGAGTGCTTGCTTTCTGGAGGTAAGTAGTCATATACACCTGATTTCCCTTTCAGACTAAAACACCTAAGTATATTGATGGCCAGACTGACAACTCTAGTTGTGTGCACTAACACTTAACAGGTAATGCTCACCTTCATCTCACCAAGTGTTATTTAAAATAGGTGAGAGAGAGAAAGGAAATTGGGAGTTAGCAGGTCCACAATAGGCAGGGGGCATCTCAGAAGCTCTTCCAAAAGAATGGAAGAACAAGCCAGTACAAATAAGGCAAAATATACCTTATTCTCTCTGACTGAATCATTATTAAAAACAATAGAGGCTTAGCCGTAAGTCAGAATGTAATGTTCCTTACTATGCAAGTAAATAAATAGTATAGGTCTGTCAATGTTTAGTGACTTATTTTCATGTCCTGAGGGATGTAAATGAATTCTGCCTACTAGATAAAGGAAAGGAGTAAATATACTCAGACATACACAAATTCACCTTTACATTGTTCTTTATCTATCCAGCTTCAAGATCTGCTATTGTGGAGTTTTTAGTTTTGATTGTTTGGGTTGCTTTTGCTTTTTTTTTTTTTTTTTTTTTTTTTAATAATTAATTTCCTACAAATAATGGGGTATTATACTTTCATCAAAAAAGCTAAA
>JAWLRI010000250.1:621511-704683 GCA_034781795.1 Crypturellus tataupa
CAGGGGGGTTGGACTAGATGACCTCTAGAGGTCCCTTCCAACCTTAGGCATTCTATGATTCTATGATTCTATGAAAACAGGATGAATAAACCAAAATTCTCAGTCAGATGAGCTGAGCGGACTGCAGTCTTTCGTTCCGCTTGCTTACATCTATTATAACTCAGAATATTTACGTTAAGAAGAATGGGGGGATTGGGGAAGGCTCAGCAGATGTTCGGAGTCTTCTGTGGCATTTTGTGGGGAAGTTCTTGTTTAGCAGGGTAGGCAGCAGTGTTTGTTTTATATAAATACTTGAAAAATATCCTTAATGCTCCCTTCAGAGTGAGATTGCTCGGAAAATATGCTGACTTTGCTATTCCCTTATGACCCTTGGAGGTAGACTGGAAAAGAAACTTGTCTGTAATGATCCACGTTTTGTTATGGCAAAGCTAACGTCTGTGTACTTGGTTTTCACGTTGGACTGAACATTTTGTTGATGCAAATATAATTGGTTCTGGTTAATGCAGCCAGTTGGATTTAACATCTTTTATTACCAGCAGAACCAGGGTGTAGATGATGCATGTTAAACAGGGCTGTATGCTCAAATGTAGAATACCTGGTGAGCTTCCTCCTCCCCCTGGCATTCGCCTCTGTTCAAAAGCCCCTTCACAAGTCCTGGTGGGCTGAAATCACCAAAGGCTTGGGGGGAGATGAGGAGAGGAAACGCAGCGGTGTGGTGGGATCCTGTGCTACCGGGTAGCTCCAAAACAACCGTGTGTGTGTTTCTGGTTACCTACGAAACATGTGGCTCGGGCCTGCCAGCAGTGGTAGTCATGGAATATCCAGAGCACTCCGCATGATTTCCTCTGGTTCTTGGCCTAATTTTGGGGGGTGGGAAGTGGCATAAGTTAGTGTTGAGCAGTATTGTTTTTAACAACTGAGCTCTGTTAAGTCATATGGGAGATCATATGCTGCTTCTTTCCCTAAAGATTGCAGTGCAGACATGATGTGGAGCCAGGAAAAAAAATGTGTTTAGAAATGGCACTTAAAATATAACTTCTGTGGTGGCTTGGCTATTCCTCTCCCTGTACAGAGCCACCAGCAGCCTCTTGAAGAGGAGGAATCCACATCTCCTGCTGCGCAGAGGTACCCGTTTTGCCCTTCTCCCTTCTTTGGGATTTCTTATATAGAAAGAAGTATTTAGGTCCCAGGTCTGTTGAGAGAACACAGTGACATGTGTACCAATAGTTTTAATAAGAAAAAAAAAAAGGAAGGTGAATATTTTTAACAAAATATGTTGTATTTAGCCAAGCTAAGCATGTCGTAATAATAAGGTGAATTTCGGAAGAGGATTACTTTTTTTAGTATAAAGGCGTGCTTTTGTGACAAAAAGGCAGATTAAGATCTTTGAAAATACAGAGTTTTATTACAGGTCTATTTTAATAATTTTCAAAACACATCTCTTGTGTGATATACATGGTGGGTTTGGGGAATCTCTCAAGTGCTACAGGTTTTTGCGAGGGGAGTGGGAGGCTGCCCTTTTCCCTGATGCAGCTTTATGGAGCATTTTGATCTTTTCCCCTGGTGTTTTTTCCTTCCTTTTAAACAAAGTATGTTTCCAAGCCAATAAAATCTCACATTTATTTTAGAACACAGAGTATGTTTGTTATGGACACACACACATGTTGAATGTGTACATTTCAAAATAGTGTTTTCTTTATATGCTTTTTTATTTTTATTTTTTTTCCTCAAAATTCTGAAGATAAAACCCCAAACAATGATATAACTTATGGAGATATGAGGAATTACTGTTCTGGCAACAGTATAATTTTATTTCTGTTAGACTTATGAAATACCTGATGTTGCTGAATCTGCCTGTTGTTCTTAATAGCCCCGATCACGGACAAGAAACCTATGGCTGTCAGCAGTAGAAAGAAAGGGCAGGTTTTGTTGTTGGGCTGCTGAACGCTGATCTTGTTTGCTGTTCGGATGGTGGGTCTGCTCTCCTTTAGGGGCATTAAATAACCTAGTCGTTAGGTCTACTCTGAAGCTCTCCAGCCAGCCTAACAGTTCACCGTTTTCTGAAGCTTTCAGGTATCTTGATTCTGCATATGCAAGAACCCTGTAAAGGTAAACTGAAATTCTTTAAAGCAGCAAGCTGGAATCTTCTGCGCGTGGCGTTTGCCTGAGGGATCCCGCATCCCAGAATGAAAGGGTGCAAGGAAACAGATCGGGGCTTGTCTTGCTGCTCATGAGAAGTTTTCACAGACATCAAGGCAAGATATAGGCTCTACACAAAACTGCTTTTAATTATTAATATTTTTTACAGTATCTTGCAGCTGAATTCTATCATGCTTTTTTTTTTTTTTTCTTTTTTTTAAAAAAAAGAAGCACGTTCCTTTTCAAGACTGTTGTTTGAGCTTTTCTTTCTCCCCTCTTTTTCTTGCTCTATTTTTTTTTCCCCAGGTCATATTTTTGTGGCTTTCTTCCTTCTCCGTGCTTTTTCTCTTCTGTCGTTCTTTTTTGAGAGTAATTTCTAGTTCTTACTACTTATGGGTATTGCTTCTGTTCTCTCATAATATTGCAAATAATCTAGTATATTTAAGAAACAAGAAAATTCGTTTAGCTTTTTTTCCTCTCCTGCTTTTTGGTCTCCCAGATCTATGATATGGCTAATGTCTTGACAAAACACCTATGTTGTTCTTAAGTGTTTCCACTGAATCGACTCGGACCTTACAAAATGAAGCTTTGGAAGCAAACAGAATTAACTAAATATGTCTCTGGGACCCATGGTAACCGCAGCTCCGTGGCAGTGCCTTGCTGCTGTTGGACGTGTTAAGGGTAACAGGCTGTTTGAGAACCCCTAGATGCAGGGTGGAATCTAAGGAAATAGTGCCCTATTGGCAGAAAAGGACAGCTTGGACGGGATGTAGTGGCCAGTGTTTTCCAGAGCTGGAAGCTTCTGGCTAACCGCTTAGTTCTGTGGCAACATCAAAACCTTGAAATGCTTTAAATTTCCCAACGTGAGGAAAAGGGGCAGGGAAGAGGCTGCCTGTTACCAAGCTCACAAAAAAGAGTTAATGTAAATGCAGAGTCGCTTACTTGTTATCTGCAAGTTAATTTGAATCCTGTTTTTCTGGTAAACAGTGATGTCAAACATCTCTCTCGAGCCAATATTGTAAGTCATCATTTTTTTTTTTTTTTTTTTCTCCATGAGGCTTTAGAAACCCAGTTTTGGCAACAGTAACTAAGACAAAATTTTACCGGAGAACCCCCAGTAAATACAAGGGAAGCTAGTAATCATTTTTCATGAACAGAACTGCATTTTGTTATTTCAATGTTTATATGCTGGGCATATACAGAATTTAAGTATGCAGTTGAGCGTTTGTAGGGTTTGAGGCATGGGGAATGGAGAAAATCTTTCAAAAGCTAAAGACTGTGCGTGTGTGGGGGGGGGAGAAGTGCACAGCAGATGGTTCCCACTTTCCTACCCCCCTGGGATAAGAAGCCTTGGAAAATGATATCTGTATGATTGATATCTTCACTTAATGATGGAATTCTGGAGTTCCTTAATCAGATATGAGTAAGGAAGAAAGTTTCTTTTGCAACTTCTGCTTTTCCTGGAAGAAGTTCAAATTGTTTTAACGAGAGTGTGAAGTTAGTGCTAAATGCCTCTTGCCCCCTTATTTTGTCAAAGACTAAGTAAAAACCGAGCATGTGCAAAAGTTTGAGATGCTTTTCAGAATTGGTTTAGGAATTGCTACTTTACCCACTCATTTAAATCTGCATTTCATTGCAACGTTTGCTTCATATATGGGGCAGAGGAGTTGCTTTACTTGTGCGCTCATAATATTGCAGTCTTGCTCATAATAGCAATGATTCTAATAGTGGCTGTTGGATGCCATGATATATAATGTTTTACTTTGTCCTTTTACTTGTTTTGCAAAATTGAGACTTTTGACCTCAAGAGTATCTGTGTCATTCTGGGTTGCAGATCCTGCCTGCAACCTGACTGATGAGAAGCTGACTGATTCAACAGAAAGGTTGGCCTGCCACGTAAGCACGCAATAAAAAATGAGCATCTGACAGCTCTGTGGCTTCAACCGGTGGATCTGACACAAGCATATGGAAAATTCATGCAACAGGGAGACTGTATCAAAACAAATTCTGCAGAGTGGCAAACCCAAATCCTTTCCCTCCCTTCCTCCCTCCATTGCTTTCCCATGACTCTTTTTTCCTACACTGAGTCCTTCTCATTTGTGGCATTTTAAACGCCACAAATTTTATTCTCAAAAAAGTGATACACAAATATCGAACAGTTGCTCAAATAATTTTTAGGTAAGCTTTGTGAGACAGTATACAGGTAGAGATGCCATTGAGAAGGTGAGGAGCTTCTGAAAAGCCATTCCATCCCCTTCTATTTAATGCAACTGTCCAAAAAGAGGGAGAACATACTGCACTTTGGTATTTGAAAGAGTTTTCAAAGAGATTATTTGAGTTTGTTTTCCTTCTGAACGTGCATAGTCATCTGAGGGAAATTTATTTTTTTCTGTGGCATCTGGGTACACTCACCTTTCCTTCCGCCCTCCCCAGCCCATATATTTTTGCTGTATTGGTTCTGATGTGCTTTAAAATACTTTGAATTAGTCTTCTACCTGAACTTACAGAATGCCTCTGTCTAAGTTATTTTTGATGAACAGGCAGGGACTTGGAGAGCTATGGAGGGGTAGAAATAAGCAATTCCTTTTAGCAGGCATATCTATAATCATGCCAACTTATTTTGTTTCACAAACATTTACTGTTTTTATTCTTTCCTCCTGCCTCAGCTGCTTTTAAAATTGTTTTACTTAAGCAATACAAAAATAAGTAATTCACAGTTGTCAGTCTCTCTACCTATGTGATACCCAGACTACTTGGTGCTCCTTGTCTGACTATTATATTAGCACTGAAGTACCATTTGTGCAGCTGTTTTTTTTTTCTAGTGAGAAAACTGGAGAAAATAACTAGAACTGACTTCACAATTCACCCTGACATCTTTCTCTATCCTTGACCTAGTCTAAAATCAAAGCAATTAAATAGTAACATTTTTCACTGTCAGTTAGGGCTTTCATTTTTTGTTATTGTGCTTCGTTCAATATACTTTTCAAAGTAAGGTATTACTGCTATGCCTACCGCACGGTCAAGAAACTGAGACTCCAGAGGAGCAAGAGATTAGCCCGGTTTTTAGACGTGCAGTATCTATCTCTGAACGTCAGCAAGCCGTGTGTCTGAAGGCCTTGTTGGATGCAGGCCCTGCTGTGGTCATTTAGGGTCATGTTGGCAAGTGAAGCCGGGTCTTTCCTGGCGATCCCGGAGAGCAGTTTTCACGGCCAGCCCGTTGTGTTTCCTGCAGCCTTTTCTCCACATTTTTCTAGGCTGTGTGGCCCTCTCCACCTCATCTCTTCCGCTACCACGACTCCTGCCCTGTGTTTTGGCCCCGCTCTGCCGTGGCTGGGCTGGTGTGTTAATCCTGTGTGGTGCCGGTTGCCTTGCTGTGGATGTGTGGGGCACCACGACGTGGGAAGCTATAGGAATCCCCAGAGTTGTTCCATGTGTTCTTGCTTCCTGTGATTTTGGGGTGTTGTGGTCTGATTTGATGGAGGCTTTTCATGGTGAATGGATTATAGAGATGATGTGCTTCAAGATACTGTTACACTGAGAAGTAATTTATAAATGGATGTCCCACCAGTGAGAATTAATTCCCTCCAGTAGTGCCTCAGTCCTGCCCTGTCTCCCCACACCTACATTATTTAATTTTTCAGATTAGCCAGACAATTGCAATGAGTATGGCCAAGACGTCTCTGAATGTATAGATCTTCATGTATGGCAAGTCCATACACTGGACTAAGCCTTGGGCTACAATTTTAAATTTTGAAGCGCTTAGTCTAGAAGGGTCAGGGGAAGGGTCTGTGTTTTGGACAAACCACGGGCTTCTGACTCTGGGAAATGTTTTTCTCCATCATTGTGGCAATCTTTATGCTGAGGAATTTAGTAACTCTTATTGTGCGAAGTAAAAGTTGTTGCGGAGCATTCTTGTGTCTGCGTGAAGAAATGCATTTTGTAGCTCAGTTTTAAAATGCCGGCTTTGCTACTCCTGATTCATGTGGGAATCCCCACGTGGGAGCCGCACATACACTTATTTTTGTGCTGCATAGGGCCAATCGGGATGCAGTGTGGGCGAGGAAGCCGTGCTGTAGCCATGCACACATGACCAGCTATGTGTGAGCTGCATAGGAGGGGTCTCTGGCAGAGGGAGGGTGCCTGTAGCTCTCCAGGTGCATCATTCCCTGGCAAAAATGTTCCTGATATGCCTATTACCTTGCTTGCTTTATTTTTCTTGTACTGGTTATTTAGCATACTTCATATTGGCAGCACAAACTTAAAGAAAAAAAGTCCATTGGAAAAAAGTTCTTTTTGTTTTTTCCGGAGATGAATCCAACCTCTTCCCTCCCCTCCTGCCCCCCCCAGCTTTTCTCGTTTTAGAAACTAGGCTCAGAAATTGCCACAGTAATGCTCTTCCAAGTCGAATTGTTTCATTCCTCTTACATGAACTGTGTTCCTTCCATGGTGAGGAAGTAAAGCCATGCTCCGAAGCTCGTCCTGTACAAAGCCCTTGATGCAGGAAAAACAAGGTTTTAGGTGGCAGCTGAGTGCATCAGTACACCCAGGGAGGAGAACTTTGTCCATACCTTTATGAATCGTGTATGAATGATAAACCTTACGCCTGAAAGGAGGAGGTGTGTAAGCAGTTCGACTGTGTCGTCTCTGCTGTTTCTCATGATCCTGTCTTGTTCATACCTAACACCCGCGGAAACAGTTTTGTATGTTCTTCCTCAGAGGTGATTTTACTTGCCCTTTATCAAGAAAAAAATGATATAAACGTATCTTACTTTTTAAGAAAGTGGTTTTAAAGGACACATTTGGTAACTAAGTCAATCATTTGGAAATTAGGAAAGCAGATTTTTGACTTTTATGCAAAATTGATTCATTTTATGCGCGCTTCTGTCTAGTATTTTAGTGATACTTTTGCTTTACTGGGAGGAGAAACGTGCACTTCTGTCAAGAGCATAATTTCTAGTTATTTTCAGCGGGTGCTTAAACACTCCTGGAAATTACAACTTATAATTGAACAATTCACCCTGTACCCCCTGTATGCAAATTCACAGTGAAGGCCACAGTGACCAGCTGGAGTGTGCAGTAAATGATACTTTTTTCAGTGTGGAATTCCCACTGGGAGGCCATGGCCTTAAAATACCGAGTGTTTCCACAAACAATCCCTGTGCACTGTGCATTGAGTAGCACAGCCACAGCGAAGGAGAGCGCTCCTCCCAGCAGTGAGTGCTGGGATCCAAGCTGAGCTGGTTCCAATGTAATCTCAGGTGTCGGTCATCGGCTCTGACCAGAAATCCACACGTTTTTCGTCGTGCAAAAGTCATGCTCCAAAACGGTAGTTGCTGCAGGCTGAGAAATTTTGTGTGTGTTACATCAACGATACAGCAGCTACCTCTTAATGACCTTGCAGAAGGCAAATGAGCAAGTTAGGGCATGCCAACAAGATCAGTTAGACTTTTTTTTTTCAAATTACGTGTGTGTGAATTACTGGCTATTTGAAATGTCATTTGGTTTCTAAAAATAACTTTGTTGTTGGTTTCCTTTCTGGTGAGTATTTCAGTAAGTAAATAATGAAAAGAAAAAGCAAAACCCTTGATAAATGAATGGCAAATCTGAAATGGGAAAGGCGAGGGGGTAAAAGAGACTGTATGGGACTGACAGCAATCATTCTAAAAATGGTACATAATTTTGTGTGGAGGAAACTAAAGTGCTTCATTTTAGTTTCAGCACAAGAGAAGTTTGAGTGGCTGCTGGTTTGAAATAAGAAGGTTACCAGGAAAGTTTGTAAACTTACGAGTCCGAGCATTTCTCCGTGCTTCTGTGCGCTCTTGTTATGGGGTGTTTACACAGCAACAACAGCCATAGTTTTTTTTCCTGCTGCTGCTCAGCAGTAGGTACTTGAGCCATAACGCGTAAGTGTTCACATTGTGAAGTGAACACCTGGGGTGGTTATAGCCCAGAAAAGCTGACAGGTTTGTTTCTGCTGTGCTAGGACTGGACTTGCGCTTCAGAAGAATTATTTGGGAGCTGTGACTAGAGGTGTGCGTCACATACCTGTGCTAACTCAATGAGACAGGAGGAGGTAGAGCTGGGGAAATGGGCAGAAGCCTTTTGGCTGGTGCTTTCTTTGGAAGGATGCGGGTCAGATAATTTCTGAGGGTCTTGTGAAAGTGCCTCTGTTTGAACTAAATCTCTCTAGAAACAGGCATGCAGTATCCTGAACCTGCTCATAGAGGTGCTCCTACCAACACTTTAGTTTTCTCAGTCCTCTGAGTAGTGGAGGCAGCTGTTCTCATTCACCAAACTCATTGCTCATGTGGTAGGGAGAAAAGTTCATTAGAGTGATGCTTTCGCGGGACTGTTTTCATTGGGGTCCTTCTTTGTCAGAAAGGTTTCGTGTGTAATACAGAATTTCAAACAAGATGTAATATGTACGTGTTCAAACAGCATGTAGTATACTTGGAGTCCTTGACACTTCCAAGATTTTCTCTTGATTTTGGTACAATTCAGTCTCCTAGAAGTGACCGAACAACTCCTGCAGTCCCGTGAGCACCAACCATGGACACTTCAGCAATACTGATGATCCAGCGTCCATTGAAATCTGCTATATACCCAAAAATGTATCCAGGTTAAAGCTAACAGCGGACACGGCCTGTACCGGCGCCTGTTCCCCAGTCCATGCCTCCCTGAGGAGTGCGTGGTTCGCTCTGTGTGCGTGATTGCAAACACCTAGTAAGCTGGAAAAAAAATCCCAAGCTTATGACCAACTTTTATTATTATTCTTTTTGTAGAGTGTGGGTTTAGGCTGCAGGATGACCTGAATGCTGCTTCTGCCTTAGGAAGCTTTTATTTATGATCAGCTCCTTGCTTGTCTCAACTTCCGTAGAGGTCATCTTCTGAGCAGAGGGTGATGCTTCCACCAAATCCTCTACTTCCTTTGGGAACACAGGAAAAGGAAAACTAGGATTTTTTTTCTAAGTGCGGTGTGCGCTTGTGCTTGTCATATTTGCCCATATTTCCAGCGAGTGACTCCTCTGTGTATTTCTGATTACACGTGCATATAGCTGCATTTAAAGTGAAACATCTGTTTCAGAATCTTGTTGACCTGAGAACTCTGGTTCTTTATTCCTGTCTATAAGATTCCATTTACTATTTTCCTAGGCTGGATATGATTTTTAATTGCTGGAATTTTAGTGTAGTCTCCATGAAACACCAGGTTGCCTTTTTTAAGAGGGAGTCTGGGGTTTTTTGTTTGTTTGTATGTTTGCTTTTTAACCAGTGGCTTGTCTAGGCTCAGGAATTCTAGTAACAGACTGAGGACTCAGTGCAGCTGCTGCAGCATCTGAATATTGTTCTCTGCTAGAGTTCCCCAAAATATTCATATGATTCAAGAGTACAGCAAGGCGTTATGAAGAAATCAGAATTGTGTATGTAACTTATCTGCATGGGAAATGTCTAAGAATAAATCTAATGTTCTAAGATCTTTTTTCCACAAACTTGATATTTCTGTTTGCTTGAAGTAAAGATAATAGAGAGCGATGCAGCATTACCAGGGCCTGGCAATCAGATTGTAACAGGAGTATAGGTAACACTATTCTGGAGACAATTCTTTTTAAAATTACTGGTGTGACTGAACATCCTACAAAGAAGAAAGGGTAGGAACAAGGATAGATATTTGATGCAAAAAGCCAACCAAACTGGATCCAGATGGAGGAAGTGGGATCTACGCTCTGAAGCTGCAGAAGGGCTCTCCCATGCTTATCCCTCTGTTTCCTATTAATTTCAGCACAAAGTGAGGAAGTCTGCTGCATTTCAGTATTGCAACTGGGAGTAAGAAAGTGGTGAGGATCCTGCTGTCTGTGTGTTGAACTTTAAGGGCTTCGTGGCTGTGCTGTGCTGTGCTGCCATAGAGGACAGAATATCTCCTTTGTCCCCATTCAGCGTTAGCAGAAGCGACAGCGATGCATGCAACTGGCCGAGGCTTCAACAACAAAGTCCCCATTCAGTAGTGAAAAGTAGTTTGTTTTAGCTGTGTACATGGTGTCTCTGTTACATAAGCCATTTGTGCTATAATTCAGGACATTGCACAGAAAATTGTTGGCTGTGAATACCCATCTGTTGTAGTAGATATTGAGGAAATACCGTTTTTCAGTCAGTTGCTGGGAAGGGCCCTCAAAAGGCAGCTGAATTGACGCCCCTTAACAATGTCATGTGACAAGTGCTAGAAGCTGCAATGAGTGAGTGGAATAGATGTTCAGTTGCACGAAGATACCCAGTTTCACCCTTTATGAACCTAGTTTCAAGTTATGTATTTCTTGAATTATGCACTGAACGGTCTGCTGAGAAGAAAAAAATCCAGAAAATAGTGCCTTAGTTGCCAGCCTTCTGGTGTGATGGTGGTGTGTTATGGGCTGTGATGGGGCTGTAGGAGGAAAAATGATAAGATTTGGTCACTGAACTTTGCCAAGTTCCTACTGTTATGTGTTGTGTTTACTGGAGGTAAATCCAGTTGCCTTCTGTGATTAATGTTCTGCGTCACGACTATGGAAAATGTGTCTGCTAAGCAAAACACTTTTGATTACAATGGAAAGTTAAAAGGAAAAAAGAACCACTGAAGTAAATCAGAAGCTGATGATACTGAAAATATTGCATTGGTATCCTGAATGTTGTCTGACAAAGAAATCATGTATAAAGCACAGTCTTTGATCAGCCAGAATAAGGTATTTTGTATTTTATTTTGGAGGACTTAAAAAAATACATGAAAGTGGACATTTCCAGGCATTGTAGATGGCCCATGTTCTCTGTGCCCTTTTGCCAGGGAGGCACTGGGTGATGCCTCTTGGCAGGTCAGCTCTCTCTTTCTTGGCATCTGATACCGCTAGTCCTTAATGTGACCTCGCTAAGGGATTGGAGATGCTGGAGAAAGTTAAAGTAAGAACTGGTTTTATTTCCACAAGGAACAGGTTAAGTTCTTTACCTTTAAGAACAAAGTAGAGACTTGGAAGATTTTGTCCAAGGTGTTTGATAGCCATGGAAATCTAAGGCACCCGGGCGCGGAAATGCCCTCTGCCTTTGTACTGCTCCCTTTCAAAGGTGAACCTGTTTGTGGAGTTCAAGGAAGACAATTTCAGATGTTTCTGTTGATCTTGGCAACTCCTTTGTTGTATATTTTTGTCTTTAGCAACGTGGCAATCAAGATGCTGGTAGTGTCATCTTATTTAAGCTTATCTGGGAGTAAATCTTGCTGATGAGTAGAAGGAATCTTAAAGGGCTTGTGTTCCACCTCCAGAAAACGCAGTTAATTCACATTCCAGAAGAACTTTATTGAATCATGTAGCAGTTGTCTTCGTGAGCTATGATGCTCCATAGAGATTACGTATGATATTAGCCTGCTCTGATAGCTTTGTTTAGAGACTGAACTTGATGCATTAATAGATGACAGACTTGGCCTTGGAAGGTGATATTTATAAATGGTCTTCAGCCAGTTGTCTGTTGCAATAGTCAATTTGGGGGGCTGCAGCCATCACAATGGTGAATTACTGGAAATAATTTAAGATTCTATTTCTTCAAGTATAGTTTGAGGTATGAATGAAAAGTGTCAATAAATATTCTAGCTCTCTTTCATGTTTTTGGGGGGAGTGTGGGGGGGAGGTTCTTTCAATTGGCTATAAAATCCAGAATATCTAGCTGAATCAATTTATTAAAGAGTATTCCCTTATGTCTATATTCGAGTCTTCAGTAGTGTTGGCATGAAAAAAAAGAAAAGCAAAATGCAGACCTTTGTGTGTTTGAAAGTTAATTTGAATTAAAGGAGATGTACACAAAAAATACAGGGACTATACCAGCTTCACAGACATTCTGAAAGCGCTTTGTATCTGTTCAGCTTTATTCCTTTTTAAAATGGAACATTTACTCAGGAATAGCTACTAACTGTGAGCTTCTAGGCTTGAGCGTGCAAAATTTTTGCATGTTTTGTTTGGCCTCCCGAAGAGGCATTTTCCAAGTATTCTTTAAGTATTGGATTTCAGACTGAGCACTTTAGTCCTCTTGTTTTGCAAGAACCTAAAATTACTATAACTGAGAGTGAAAAAGATTGTAGTTTGTGCTTTTGATAACAATATATATGTAATTAACACCTCCTGTTTAATGAACTAGTTGACTGTTTCTGCTGCACATCAATAGGACGGAAAACTGCTCAGATAACGAATATTGGCAGAGAGATTGAGCAACATATATATCAGCTAATATTTCCCCTGAACAGCTTTCAAGTACACTCGATCAGAATGCTGAATGTGTCCCCATGTGTCTAATTATTTTTCAAAAGCTGAGGTCAACTAAACATTATAATCTAGAGGATATTTAACTACTACTGTTTTAAAAATAATAAATAATAATAAAAAAATCCAGAGTTTACTTTAGATGCTGTTTCTTAGTGAATGGAACGACATGCCAGCCCAAGGGGCAGCAGCAGAAACGGGGCTGCCGGAGGTCCCCGAGTGCCGCTGGTCCGATCCATCCCACAAGGCAGGAGCTGCAGTGCCCGGAGGGGCAGAGCAGCAGGGGGAAGCGGAGGGCGATGTGGGGCTGCCGTGTCGGCCTCGGCCCTGGCGTTTCCCACCTTACCAACACTTGGCTCCGTGGCCTTCCGAATGTCCTTTACCTGGTGTTCTGCACTGCTTTACCTGACGGTCCACGTGTGCGGAATGACCCTGTCTCCCGCTGTGCCATTTGCCCTCCAGGAGCTGGACCGAGAAGCACGGGTGGGAAACACGGGGGGAAAAGGGGGAACCAGAACACAAACAGTGGCACAGGGCAGGGAAGCCATTCTCTGGAGGGAACTCTCGCAGGGGACATTTGATGGGAACTTCTGTTATCTGGCAGTGCTGATTGCAGGGATGTTTTTCGTTTCGACAGAACTCGCAGCATATTTTTGATCACCAATACAAGAGAAATGGTGTGCACACACTTCTAGAAATTTTGGGTTCTGATTGTTTCTGCTCTTCTCGTGTCTGAAGGCTGCCAGATTTTAAATGCTGTCTTTCCTGGGAACTAACCAATGCTCTCTGGCATGATTTTAACTTCTCCTTATGTCTGTGTTCGAAAAAGCATATGTGTAGTTCCTAAAAGAATATAGTGGTTAACAAGCTATGGATTGCAACCCACAAAACATTTTCTAAAGTAAGTTTCATAATGCCTAATGGAAAGCAAACAACACACCTCCTGAAATAGGAATATTGCTCTACATACATATATCATGTATTATAAAAGCTGAGGGGGGAAAAAATCCACTGCTGAAGTTTTCCTGAGCGTGCCTTTTCCCTTTTGGATTTAAGTTACTGTTGCACTGGAAAGAGAACTGTTCCTTTGTGAGACGTTTATATTTTTCCTAGTAGGGCAGGGCACTACTATGCAACTGGAACCATTTGCTGTCTCTTTACACAGGCAATAGTTATATCTTGAGGAAGTAAAGCCAAGTGTCCTCTTAAAGCAGCATTGTTATGGAGAAGCCATTCTTCTGCATGCACTCCTTGGTGTATCTGGTGTTCCTCAGGTAATAAAGGCAGCCTGAAATTGTCAAGTCGTCTAGAATGTGTATTCTGCGAAAGGAATGGGAAATGATGCTCAAGCAGCTCTTGGAAAGGCTGCAATAGGCAAAGAAAACCCCATTTTGCAGTTACTGGACCCTTCTCCCTCCCCTGGCAGCTGGGGACAAGCGATGAGCAGGGCTGCGCTGCAGTGGGTTGGCACAGAGTGAAATTTTCCCCAGTATTACCAAAAAAAAAAAAAAAAAAAAAAAAAAAAAATTGCCCTGCTTGTGAGCAGCGCTTGTTGCCAAACTTGGGAAGCACTGAATTCGAGAGCTAACTCAGCTAGTAACTGCTAGCTGAAACGCAGCAGAAAATTAGGGGGTTAGTTACAAAATGCTTGGACTTAACTGTTCTCAACCCCAGGTGTGCAGTTTTGAGCCAGGCCTCCCCGAAATTGGCTTAAACAGTTTGGCATTTTAATAATTAAAAAGTAACTTGAAGTGTATTTATGTGCTTTCTGCTGTCTGAGACTTTTGAATTCACTTATTTTATGTGGTTGTACTATTGGGAGGGTTAGGAGCTGGAGAAGAAGAACTGAGATTTCTGTAACCTTCTGATTACTATGTCAAATTCCATAAGAAATTACCAAATCTTGCCAAAGTTATGTATTTAAAGACCTACTAATACTCTTCATAATCACCCAATGCTACATAGAAGACAAAACTCAGTCGTGTAATCAAGCCCATGCGCTGGCATTTTCAAAATGGAAGTTAAATAGAGTTTTTCAAATTAATTTCTGGGTGTTTATGTAAGTTCTGGTGATATCAGTGGAAATTGTGAGATAGCTGACACTTTATATAGTTGGACTGTAGCTCTTCTTTTCATGGAAATTACTTTTCAATAGTTTGTTCATACCAATGCACAGTGTGCTAGGAAACAGGAGGCAGCTGTTCCAAAGTAGATGCTGCTTTTTGATAAAGCAGTTACTGTAAGGTGTCTGCCCTTCTGTTGGAGTTTAGCATATTTTGTTTGTGATAGAACAGCTTTGTCGATGCATGTATATGTGTGCCTATGTACATATAGTTATTTAATTCCTGGCATGGCTGGCCTGCGCTCTGTAGCAGCTGGTGTTACCCTTTCAGGTGTGTGTGCTGAAGCCAAAGGGCCTCTCTGCTCTTCACTTGTTTAAAACTTTTGGCTACTTCAGGGGAAAAAAGAGGGTTGCTGTGACCTGTATAAATAAAAGCATGGCCACAGATGGGAGTTCTGTTTGCTTTTTGTGGACTTCAGAGTATCTGAGCGTGTGTGGGATATATATGCATGTATAAAATACCCCGTCAAGCAAAGCCTAGCATTATACCAGTTCTGATGGAGCTGCACGGAACCGCAAAAGGCAAGAAACTCAATGCACCCTTAGGTCCTGTTTGTGTTTCCAAAGAAAAGAAGATTGTAAATGGTTGTTGAATTTGACTCAGTGATTGTTTTGGGTGAGGTGTGACTCTTTAAAATGAATTCCTGAAACTTCAAAGAAGTTATGCAGATAAAGGCTCTGGTTAATGACAAGTATGACAGTAAAGTCATCACTGAGGTGTGTTCTGTTTGGTCTGAATTATGACTGGGGAGGCTGTTAAGAGGAACATGTGTGTGCTGTTGCTGAGATCTTTACCAACAGATCTTTACCAGATCTTCAACAAAAGAGCAGTTTTAATGGGGTCATTGCAATGTCCCTGCTTGGAGAACATACCTGAACTCTGGCCTCCTGTTGCAAGCCATGGTGTGGAAGAGAGGAAAAGTATGTCAGGGTCATTAGGACCTTAGCACCCGGCAGTCAGTACATGGTGTGTGGCAGGGGGTAGGGAGGCTATGGGTATCCAAGTTGTAGCAAAGCCCTTCCAAACCTGGCAGCAGTCCAGAAACGGGAGAGCACAGAACATTTTTGCTCCCTGGCTGGTGATGTGTCCCTTAGTGGCGCAGCAGTTTGGGTCTTCTCAGACATTAGTGCAGTACCTTTGTTCTTGCACAGTTTTGTTCAGTTATGAGCTTTAATTGACATTTACTTATTTATTTTTCCCTGTAGGCCAAGAACTGAAATTTGATTGGTGTAGAAATAGCAGTAAGTTTCCCTATCTTTGCTAAGGGATAGCTGGAACTCTTTTTCCGTGGGTGTTGGTGTCACCCACAAGGTCAGCCTAAGCTGTGCATCTGTCTTCAGTGCCTTGCACATTCTTCCTTCTCTTTCACTACACATGAAATATTTCCTGATTTAGTCAACCTTGATGACCGAAAAAGAGCAAAATGTGATGTTGTCTCTGGTGTTTCATTATAAGTTGCACTGTTTATGCATCAGTGAAGTTTGGAGACCTCTGCTTTAAAGCAACGGGAGCTTTTAAGCGATTAAGCAATTGGACCCAGCAGGGTCCCTGTTTTGTGTAGTTCAACCTGCCCATCCCATTGCTTTTCTTTCGCTCCCTCTATTTGCTACCTTCTTTTCTGCCCTTTATTATGGATTAGAAGTGGCAATGGGGAAAAGTAGCTTGTAGGAAATGGAAGAAGAAAAGGAAGAAGGTAAGAAGAAAGGGAAAAATGCCAAAATTCAAAAAAAGGACAGATGAAAACATCTTAAATATTAGGAGAACAAGAAAAAATACCATCATTTCCCTAGACTGAACCCAAACTTCTGGCTATAGCTGAATTGTGCGGAGGTGGGAGATGTGACTTGTTTGCTTGGACGGCTGATGAGTATCGAATGTTTGTAACCCAACTGCGAGAGATCCCTTTTGTGCCGGAGTGATATGAATAAGTAAAGTAGTTTTCACCTTGAACTTGTAATAATCTATATAGACAAAATACACCTTGGAAGGAAAAAGACATGTTTAGAAGGAGGGCGAGGGGAAGCTAATGTTAGCACAGAACATACATATTGCTTGTGCAGTATGGAGAAATCAAAGGTGATGTTCCAGCAGATTTTTGCCCTTTTCTTTTTGTAGACCTTTCAGGATCTCACTGTGAACTCTTGCTTTCTGTTTTCCCTGCAGATGATTACACAGATTTCCCCCCTTCCCCCCCGCCCTCAGTTCAGGTGATCTGCAGTAGTACTCGTTGCTGCGTCATCCCTCACTGCTCTGCCTTAGATCTGCTGTTGTGGGCCAGGTTACACTGACCCTTGGCCAGGATTATCAGGGACAGCAAGATTAAAGCCTCTTTCTTTTTTTCTTTTTTTTTTTTTTTTCTTTTTAACCCTAAGGGGGCTGCTCCCCATAGCTGCAGTGGGTACTTTGTCCCAGGAAAGAAGTGATATAGATTGTACACAGGTGGAATCACAGGGCCAAAAACCAGCTTCAAGAAATAATCTTACCCATCCCCATTGAGTCGGTTACTTCTGCCAGAAACTAGCTTCTCAAAGAATTTTACGTATAGACATATATTCTGCGTTGTGCTTCATGTATGTGTTCTATTCAAGTGCTTATCTTTCTGGCAGGAAGCTTTTCCTACTCTCTTGATAAAGTCTTTCTTACTGCAGTTTAATTTCTTTTGTTTGCAATGGTTAAGGAGAACAAAGAGTTCCCCTTCTCTTTGCAACATCCTTCTATACGTTTGAAGACTGTCAGTATGCCCTCTTCCAGATTTAGTTAACAAATATAACTGTTTTTTTGTCTCCTCTTTGCTGAATATCTTTGTCGACATCTTTCATGAGTCCAGCAATCAAAGATCACCGAAGCCCTCGTGCTGACACTTCGATAAAGTTCAGCAGAAAGGTTACCTCATAGGCTTTACAGACTGCAGTAAAGTCCGTATGCCCCAGCACAGTGTTTACTTTTTTGCAAGAGTGCAATCCTGTTGACTCATGTCTGGCCTGTTAATCGCTGTAACCTCTAGGTCCCTTCTGCAGAACTTCTGCTTAGCTGGGAGGACGGAAGTTGAGCGGGTGACGAGAGGCAGAAGATTGGCTCTGGGGCCGGATCAGCATAATGAAGTGGAAGAAGGGATAACAATTGCTTAGAGGCAAATGCTAGACTGAAGAGGCTGTAGAAATATTTCACTGAATTTAGAAAAAAAGGACAAAAACTTGGAATGCTTTTATAAGTATTTTTTCCATGCTTGTTGTATCAAATGCCAAAAGGATTTCAGCAATGTGCTGAAGTTTAGCTTGGATGTCAAGGATGTAACCTGACTGAAGCTAGGAGAAAGCCAAAGAAATCTGTTTTTCTTTTATATGCAAAAGCATATTATTGTGCTTGTGTGGTTTTTTTTTTTTTTTTTTTCTTCTTAAAAGGTACAAATACTTGTAGTTGCTTATTTGAAGAGGCGCCTGAAAACTCTTTGTAGCCCGAGTGGTTTTCCTGTGTGACCTTTCCGGTTTTCGTGCTTTTTTTTTTTTTTTTTTTGGTTTGTTTTTTTTTTTTTTTTTTTTTTTTTTTTTTTTTTAATGATTCATTTACTACACATTATGGGCTATTATACTGTCAGGACATAAGCGAGAGTCATACTGGACAAATGCTAACGTACACACAGAGGCATACACATAATGGAAGCACTCTAGAATATCTCCTGCAGTTTCTGAAATGTTGCTGATACTAAACCAACCTATGACAAGTGACACTGCAGTGGCATTAATCCAAAAAGCTGTTTCAGAATGGAATAACAGGCATATTCAAGCATCTGCCCAGTTTAGGACTTCTTCCTTTTTATCCCATATACCTCTACATTGCACCATGATGTCTAAATTCTAGGTGTTGAATGGTCTGAAGCAATCATCATTTTATGTTACTTTTCATATCTAGAATACGTCATGTCTGAATCTGTATTTTGGTTCCTTGGTCCCACCAAAATAGAAATAATACTTGAAGATTTAACTTTCTGTAAGATGGAAGAGGTCGTGATGATTTATTACTTATTTATTTCAGTCTGCATTGTTACTTAATTGCCATAAAAAGAAAATTTATTACAGGACTATGCTTATTACTCGCTCCATCTTACAGCTAATACTTTTACCGTGCATAAATGTTGCTCCTTTTTTACTGGTATATTGCTTTTTTGGGGGGGGGAAGGGGCGGAGGGGGAGTATAAGCAAAAAATCCATCCTCAACATACAATTAGCAATGTGCAATCAACTTACAAAGGGAAAAAAAAGTTTTCATTTCTTTTTGTAACTGATAAGACATTTACTTGCCAGGAGCTTTGCCTTCTCTTTTACCATTCTGCTATCTGTAAATTAACTCATTTAAACACCAGTAAGACACCGGTGGGACAAAAGCCTGTCATTTACATAACAAGTAAAAGCAGGTACATTTTCAGTAGTGCCCCACCTACTGTAAAGTATTAATAATATGCTTGAGCAGTCTTAATTACTTTGGTGACCTTCCTAATTTAAGAGATTTGACTTTCTCCATTTGTAATTTTGCAGCAATAATTGGATAACTAGGCAATGCATGTACCTAAACAAATTAGGGCTTTCTTAATAAAACTTGATTATTCACAGTTCATTAGACTAAAATCTTCATTTTAATATTAATTGCAATCACTACTGTAGAATGTCATTCAGAATTAAATATTATGCTCTATTTTTACATTAAATTTATTTAGAAAACTAAAGAGTTGTATATAAACTACTCTATTTAAAATGCATTTAAATTATATTCATATTCATATTTGTAATTTGGTCCCAAACCTTTAAATTCATTGAAAAAAAGAAGTCTGTTCATTGTAATGACATAGAATAAATTAGTTTAAGATTTATTTTCCTTGTAGTCACCTTACATTTTTGTAGTGATTTTGACTTGAAATTGCATCAGTAAAAATCATAAAGCTGAAAAAGAGGATATCCTTACCTGTTGTGTTTAAGGTGCAGAACCATATGATTCATTAACTGATTAATGTGCTAATGGTATTTCTTATGAAGCTGGTGTGTGTGAATGCGTTTAAAACAGTATAATCCCATATCTAGTGATAACAGTAAAATTTATATCATTGACTTCAGTAAGAGGAATATTTGATTTAAAATTCCAGAAAATCTCTTTCTAAAGCAATCTTTTTAAGAAGATATTTATTATTATGTTTATTGATATTTTTCAGATATCTTACAGGGCCATTTTTTATGTTGATTAAAGTCTTGTTCAAAGATGGAAACTTAAGCCAATTTGCTATAATGTATTTTAAGGTTTACAGTGAACCACAAGGGTTAGTGTTAAGATCCTATTGATCCTGTGTTGTGTGAGGGGGGTCCCCAATAGTAATATTCCATTTGATCATAAATGTCACAGTTTTCTGTTGCTATGATTTTGTGAAAGTTTTGATTATTGTTTGAAGAGATTTCTACCATGGAGATTAGTTGTACAATATTCTGAGTATTTTAAAGCATTTTTTAAGCTCCTGAATATCTCTAAGAAAAGTAAGAGTATAAGAATCTATCCCAATATCCAATATGTGCCCAATATATCCCAACTGGGCACAATGCCCAATACAGGCATTGTGCTTGGAGAAGAAAATATGCCTGCCAACTTACTTTTGAGAAAATACCAGTATATTTTTTCCCAGCTTTAATTTTCTGTGAGCATTCATATTCATGAAGGCAAAGGGGTCAGCTGCACATATGACTTAACTACAGGACATTTTTATCCTAGATCCAAAGCTAATTGAGGCAGCTGAAATGTGAACATATCTTGCTTAGCCCTGACCTACAATTTCTGTCTGCTCTAAAAGTGAGAATTAGTTTGGTCACCCTGCTGTCAGCCCAGGGCGTCCTCTGACAAGAGACTTCTAATACACTGAACAGCACTTTACATTAAGTGGTACTAATTACTAGGGCTGGGTAATCAGTTTGACCAGAAGTTTGAAGCATGACTACAGACTACTTGAGGATTCCAGATGAAACTGCTGGCACAGACCTTACAGTTTATTTTGTTATTTATGAATTCCACAGGAACAGGCACCCCAAAACTCAAATCTTCTCCAGTGTGTACTCCTATTAAAATCAACATAGTGGTTATAATAAACAGTGTATATCAATCTGTCTTTGTGTAAGAAAGACAGACTTTTAAACCTTTAATAAATAATTAGTAAAATTAATAGTAATTTTTACTAATTAGTTTTACCAATTAGTTTAACTAGTCACTAATTAATGACTAGTACAAACTAGTAAAAGTTTGGGAGAAAAACCTTAGGAAGTTTCTGCCTCACCCTCTGCCCCACCCAAAAAATAAAATAAAGAAAAAGAAGAAGTCCGTTGCAAAGTTATGCATCCTGGTGGAAATAGGAAGGCTCAGTTGATTTTTGCCTCTGCCTTGTCTTACTATGGGTTATTTTTATATATTTGCATCGTGATTCCTTCTGCATTGATAAAATAGAAACAGTAATTTTCTACTTCCTAGGATGTTATGTCAATACATAGATCAGCATTTTAAAAAGCATCCTGAGCTTGAAGAGAAAATAAATTATTAACTAACATTGTTAGTATTGTTATGCAAATTCTGTTTGTCCTTAAGTTATATATATGTATATATAGATGTATATATATACATATATGTGTATATATTTAACTGTATATGTATATGTATACATATATGTGTGTGTATATATATAAACATATATATATATTTACATTTATATAAATAAATAAATATATATATACAAATCAGAAAAACTCCAGCCTTTGTCTACATTCGATACCTGTGAATGTGAGAGTACCTCTTCACAGAGTGTTTTCTTTCTGCTTCCAGACTATAAAATATCTTTTTCTTTTTTTTAAGTGACAGTTAAAGGATTTGAAGGTATATAAGAGTCTATTTGTTGCTGTTTGCACATAGATCAAACTGTTTGGGGGAACTTTTTACAGAAGTCTTTACAAAAAATCTATCAGACGAAGAAAAGCTCTCAAGAGTGATAAGAGTAGAAGTAATTGTTACTAAAATATGACTTTACAGTACTCTGGTTTTCATAATACAGCTGGAAACTCCACACATAAAGTACTAATCAGTATAGGAAATAATTTTTGTTTGTTTATGTTTTCCTGTTTTCAGGAAGGGCATTTTTTGGTTAGTTGTTTTTTTGCATGGTATTTTTAGCTCTACCTCTTACTCAGATCTGTGAGCTTAATTCTGCCACTGTCTTTATGTAAAGTTTTACTGTGTAAATTAACAGTAGACTTGAACAGTAGAATACCTGTTTTAGGATTCATCAATAATGCAGATACAGTGTTTTTTTTGTTACCTTTTAAATTGCCTTTAAAGCTATATGGATGGAAATGAGTACTTCTAGGATATTATTCATATAATCCTGATGCAACCGTTTCTATCTACTACTGAGGAAGGTTATAGGTCTCATCATGTTCCTTTGGGTTCACATGACAGAGGTGGCATAAATATAATACTTAGGTTAATATATCTCAGAGAAAGATTTGTCCTTTGGAAACCAACCAATCAAACAAACAAAATCAAAAAACTAACTAAACAGGAAATGAAAATCCCTCAACATTTTAACTAATATTTGGTTATGCCACTTGTGGGTATTTCTCCTACATGAAGAGAAATTTACAGCTACAAAATTCAGCTGGACTGAATTGCAAGTCCTGTGGAACCAGGAAGGCATAAAAATAATAAGCTTATTTTGTATATATATATATTTTTTTTTTGACAGTACAACATCACACTCTTGGATAGGTGGAGATTCGTATCACTAAGACTCAGGATGCTAAACAGACCTTTTGTAACAACTAAGTCTAGTATTATTTCTGATAAAATCTAGTTGGGAAGTAGTAACTTAGAGCTATCTCACATAAGAAAGATGAGCAAAAAATTACAGTAGAATGATTTCAGTAATGCTGCATCTAAAACAAAGGATGGCCTACATCTCCCCAGTTTAAAGACTAGGAATTTGTTCCACATTAATTGTCTGCCCAAAAGACCCAGAGTGGGAGTCAGACTAAGATTAAGATAACTGCATTTTTTTTTCCAATTTACACTTTGATGCCTAAGCTTTTATTATACTCCATAGAGGTGTTTGCTTCATATCAGCTTTCTGTAAACAGAACTAAATGGCATTTGGAATGTTCTTGAAACTGATCTCTGATACTGGCTTCAAAAATATGACTTCAAAAAATATAGGTCCCATGTCACTGTATTTTGGATTCTGCATATTATCTCAAATGACAATAGATGCCTGTTTGGACAAATGGATCCGATCCCAAATTTCAAGCAGAATCACATCAGTAATGGTGGATGGACTGGGAAATGGGAATTTAACACTTTTCTGGGATATAGGGCATAGCTTGAACTCTTTTCAATAAAGAATTTCACTATGAATTCACATTCATATTTTTAAATATTTTTTCTCTCTTCTGTCCTTCAGAAACCTACAAAAGGGCTTGTACTCATAAGTAATAAATGTGAATTATTAGGTTTTTTTTAGAATAAAACTAAAGACTTTTTCAGTTTCATTTAGAGAAAATAACATTTAACTAAAAATGATTTTGTGATTCTTGTTTCCTTTTCTTGCTCACAAAATTAAAAACCAACATATCTATCATTTTGGCAGTAACCTATCATAAGCATTTTGTATTGTAATAAAGAAATGTGGATGGTATATTTATAGAAAGAAACTTGAAATAAAAAGCAGGATACTTCAGTGAATGAAAAAGGAACTGGCTCTTGGGAAATACTTAAACATATGTACTTTCAGTTATTTGCAATTTCTAGGTGTACTTCCTATATAAAAAGGAAAAAAATAATTATACCATTGTGAAACATATCAGAAGGTGTAATATAGTGAAACGAAATGATCCACTATATTTTAGAAAATATTGTATTTCTCTGTAAGACAAATATTTTAAGCACATTTTCATGTCTAAATTACTTTCACATTGGACCAGCCAGAGAAACAAAGAGGAATGTGACTGCAACAGAAATAGTGACAGAGCTGTCAGGATGCCTATACCTGAAAATTGCAGCTTGTTCATAAGGAACAGAGCACTCCACCAAATACACTGGCACTTGACAGATATGCTGTGGCCTAAGAATAATTAAAGTTGCACTTGCTTTCTTACCTGACAGCTCATTTGTCGATCTGTTTCAGGGTCCAACCATGCGAACTGGTAAGTGCTTTCTGCAAGGCCACAAATGCTCTCAGCTCCAAAGTACTCTCAGAAGGCATTCAGTAGCTAAATCTAAAGGTATTCAGTAGCTATATCTATATCACTTCAGAGTGTGCCTTGCTCATTACAAAATATCTGCTGAAGCACTGTGCTGGAGGGTATGTTGTGGCACCTGTAACTGCCACAGCCATATCTCCCACATAGAAATGCTGTTTTAGATCCGATGCATGCTGATTTATGCTGCTCCGCTGATTAAAATAATTTATATATTTGATATATTTTAAACGATGGTAAGTGATTATTTATGACATCAAAATATATGTTTTTGAAGATTTCAGTTTTTAAACATTCAAGGCATAGTGTACAAAATAATATTTTTTTAGTTACTCTAAAGCAGAAAATTAATAATGTGTTTACATAAACACATTTATATATATGTGTGTGCATGTGTGTGTTTATATATGACTGTAGGCAATACAGAGAGGAAAAAGTTACAATATTAGATCTAACTTTGTTTCTACTGAAACATATATAAGATCTGCTGTTAAGAAAAAGCTTAGTCTTATTCAAATATCCCACCTCTTTTTCAGTAAAGATTCACCTTCTCTATTGAAAAACTTAAAATTCACTAAGTAATCAAGCCACTGAAATTATCTATGTAAGAAGTAAATATCTTGGAAACAAAATTTTTGACAGGTTTGCTATTGAATAAAAATAAGTATTACCAAGAATCAGATAACAGCTTACTCTCTTAATACTGTTAATGTACATTAACCATATTTTTTATTCAGTAGAGATTAAAATGCCAAATTTTGCATAATCTTAGTTTTCTTCTTCTGATTAAATAGCAATCAGGAAAGTTGATAATCAGTCTCATTTCTTTTACTCTACTTTGCCACAAAAGCAGAATAGAAAATTTGTATTTGTATTATGTAATAGAAACCTTTAGGTAAAGCATGGTTCAATGTCAGCTTCGCACTCGAGCTCATCTACTTATAATTCTGTTTCTCAATGGCTAGATAGGCAATACTCTTGTTAATCTCATATTCATTTTCATGATGTGACAGCTTATTCTGCGGGGCTGAGTATAGTAAAAGCAAGGTTGGTTCAGCTGGTGTCTAAACAACTCACGCATCCTATCAGAGAAAAATAACTTGCCTTTACCATTAGCTGCTGCAATTTTAATAAGGGGCCCTTGACAGAGTGAAATCCAGGGGATTTTGTGCAGAAAAAAGATGTTCTTACATGTGACTAATGAAAAAATCGTATCATCTATATTTATTCTCTCAACAAGCCTTTATCAAATGTACCTATTTTACAAGGCAAAAAATGATAAAATGATATTTCCTAACTGTCAGTCCTGCAAAATCATTTGCAACTCATTGCAAACTCATCAATGCACAAACTGTGTTTGTGTGCTAGAAATATCCAAGCAAAAAGATTTTGTATTAGCATTAAATGTTGTGTTTCATACTGTAGAGGAGACCAAACATACAATGACAAAGAAGAGGTTTTATTACATGGATGTTTAATGTATACATTATTGATGTTTACACTGGGGTAGTCTCCATCTTGGAGGAGACAGATAATTCTTTAGCTTATCTGTAGTGCCTAGCAGAATTTGGGAAGGTCTTTGCTACCCAAGACACCTGTTTAGGTCTGGAAGAGATGGTATTAGGCTTGCAAGATTAACATTTCCTGTAAAAACTATATGAGAGGTCAAAATAGCAGATAAATGTATAAAAAACACAGGAATTCCAGCTAACGTTACCGTTTACATATCTGATTCCCTTCATAGTAGGCATATAATCTTAAAACACTATCTTTATAGGTACCAAAAATCTGATGGGATGAATTATAACTATTTTCAGAGATATATTGATTAGCATTCATATTTTAAGACTCCTTTCAATATTTAGAACCTCTTTTAATAGCACCTACTATATTCCTGGCACATGGAACAATATATACATCCTCAGTTGCAGGAAAAATAAAAAAAAAAAAAAAAAAGAGAGAGAAAGAGAAGGAGGTCATGATTTTTAGAAGTAATCTGAAATACTAAAGTGCTTTAGTAGTTTTGTGGTATATGTGCAAAATTTCCTGTTAGTCCTTTGCAGAGGGGTCCCACTACCACAGGCACGGGATGAGACTCTCTCTCTGAGATAGTTTTACTAGTAACATCTCAAAATCTGCCATAATTTTGCATTCAAGGAATGGGTATAAAGGTAAACAGACAATAAAACAATTGTTAAAATGACAGGAAAAAAAGATTTATTTATTTAATACAGTCAGGTAGACCTGCTGTATGAATAGAAGGGGATAAGAAAAACAGTCATATGCCAGGAGTATACTAGGAAAGCTGTGATAGGACTAGGAATTTGCATGCAGTAATGGAGAGTGTTAATAAGTCTGTGAAGTATCGCTAGCTCTCATATATATATAACCTGTATACATATCCATATGTGTAACTTAGAAACAGAAAACATATCCATCCTTTTATTAAATCCAAAATAAATCAGGATTTTTAACACATGGCTTTGCAGATTCAGTAAACAATCACTCTTCTTTTTTCTGTGTTTTAGAAGTACTTTAAAAATTTCATACAATCAAAATATCAAAAGAAGAAAATATAAATTTGGTTAGCATATACTGATCTTTTTAATCTTTATATTAACCAGAGATAGCATTTGCTTATGTTCTAGAAAACATCCCTGTAAATACTTTGACAGAATCTTAGATTTTTGAGTACCTTCTAACTATAAACAATTAATAAGACTTTAGAAATTCAAGAAATTTGATATTTGTAAAATGAACTTAAGACTTCGTAATCATTAGCTACAGATATTATTCATATTCATACCTTATTACAATTCTTAAACTTCTGTCTGTTTCAGAGATCACTTAAAGGTAAGTTGGAATCATTGGTTCTATAACAAATGTACACAATACAGCTTGCTTTGATTAATGAGCTTTAATTCTCATAATATTAGATAATCACTAGAAAATGAACTATGAGCTATACCACAGGTATCATAACTTTACTGATAATTAAAAGACATTAATTGCATACAGATACATACAGTATAAAAAAACATGTATTTATACCCCACTATTTCTTATATTTGAATGTTAAACATTAAACCTCACTTAATTTAATAGAATGGAAAATATATTTCCTGGTGATGATAAAATGATTTTCCTATTCACACTGAAAACAGTAGAGAAGTATGTGTGAATTATATGTCCGCAAACTTGAATTTTAAGGACTTCCGAGAAGTCCTGCCCAGGAACATACTCCCAGAAACTCATACTATTAGAGAACTTGGTGGCTCGAATGCTACATTTATCATTCTGTTCTATTAATTACGTTGAAGAGATGGTTGAAAAAGGCTTCAGTGGAGAAACAAACTGATTTTACTTCTTAAAGCTACTTTTATACAAGGTATCATTATTTATAGGCAACTGACCAGAGTTCTGTTAACAGGCAGAATTCACTGTATTTCCATCTGGATTTAATTTAGGAATGGTGTGACTAATCTACAACGTAATAAATAATCACAGAATCACAGAATGGTTAAGGTTGGAAGGGACCTCCAGAGATCATCTAGTCCAAACGCCCTGCTCCAGCAGGGACACCCAGAGCACGTGCCACAGAGTGGCATCCAGGTCTCTCCAGAGAAGGAGACTCCACAGCCTCTCTGGGCAGCCTGTTCCAGGGCTCTGTCACCCTCACAGGAAAGAAGTTCTTCCTCATATGGAGGAAGAACCATTACCCCTTGTCTTGTCACTGGCTGCCACAGAGAAAAGTTTGGCCCCATCCTTCCTACAATCACGCCTCAGGCACTTGAACATATTGATCAGATCTCCTCTCAGCCTTCTCTTCTCCAGACTAAAAAGACCCAGCTCACTTAATCTTTCCTCATATGATAGATGCTAAAGTCCCTTAATCATTGTCGCTCTACACTGGACCTACTCTAAAAATTCCACGTCCCTCTTGTACTGGGAAGCCCAGAACTGTACACAATACTCTAGTATATACTCCAATAATATTTCAAAATACTTAATGGAATCTATAGTGACGAGTAGAATGAGTGTTTGCTCCTGTACCCCCTCTAAAGCCAGACCAAGCAGAATAGAAATGCTTATGAAATTCAAATGGCTGCAGACTATAAATGAATGGAAACTAAACCAAATTATTCCTGCAGGCATTTAAGTGCACCTTCAGGTTATAAACAGTAAGTGGAGTGTTCTCTAACTAAAAATACACCGGTCTGCTCTACTTACATTACTTTAAAAATTTTCCCCTTCACAGTGGCTCTATTTTTTTTGCACAACTTGCTAGTATTCTACAGTGGATTATCATATTCACTGCAATTTGACAGCATTACTTCTTTCTATTAAGGCTCTGTTTAACTGCTGAGCACATGAAAGTTATGTCAGTTTTACAGTTCACAGTACGCAGTAATTTGAGTTTAGTGCAAAACATAGATTTTCAAAGTGCTTCTTTAACTACAGAAAATATACCATTTGCTATTTTAAACTTAATTTTAAGTAGTATTTAAAGTTATACTACCTAGCTTACAGAACTGTAAAATACAATCCACTTAAATGTCACAGAGAATTATGTTTGTTCCTATGCCAGCTAATGGTGTAGCTAGTATCAGTAAGCATGTCTAAATCACAAGTCTATTTCTTTATTCCACAGTTGTCTTCATTCTGATCTGCAAAAAAATTTAATAGCTAACAGAAGCAATGCACTGCTAAAGGACGCTCTATCCTGCAGGAAGCAAATCTGAAGGAAGACCAACTATAAAGTTGTTTTTTTTTTAAATACTGTATTAGGAAATGCCTTAGGTCTCTGGTCATCTCTACATTCCTGCATCACTAACTCAAATTATTTGAAAGTGAGGTTGGTTGTATCCTTAAGTAAAGAAAGACACAAGACCATGCAGAGTATGCACCGGTAGTTTTGCCTACCTCTTGTAACATGCACATAACAGCATGAATATGAAAAAAAAAGAAAATGAAATACATATTTACCTTACTGCACTCAGCTGGAAAAAAGAAAACACTATTTCAACTGAAATTCACTGTTTGTCACTGCTGTTCTATCTTTTTTTCCCCCAGCTCTAAATTTAGTTACATGTTTCTATATTGCAAACCTACCTGCAAAGATCTAAAGCTTGAGGTTCCTGATTTGAACTCAACTTTTCTTATCAGCTATTCAAACTTGTGATGAAATAAATGTGTGAAAATAACTACAGCCTCAAAAACAGAGAATATGTCCAGGAGAAGAAAAGTATCAAAATACAAATAAAGATTGCTCTTAAACAGATCACATTCTAATGAGCATTAGAGAGAATTACAATGGATTCGAGTACATGCAACCAATATTTTCAAAGTGCAGATCATAGGAAGGAAATAATTGCCTCTTATAAGTGAAATCTGAGCTACATTTAAATATTAGAAACACTTCTGGACTGCAGAGAAAACTTGGAGAATATAAGAATTATTCAAAGGTAGTTGTATTTAAGAAATATCTGTATGGAGAAAAGATAGTTATGCAAGACTTAAAGGGGGAATGAGAACCTATCTATCAAGGAAGTATAAACTAAACAAGCAATAGAGAAGACTTTTAGTCACAAGGTGCTGCAGTACTGGAATACATCTTTCTGAGTGACCTCATTTGCACACTATTCTAATTAAAATAAAATGTTGCATGTAACATGAAAAATAAGACTTCAGTTTACATTACAGCTTTTGGAGTCCAAAAGACTACCTGTTTAATAAAGAGAAAGATCCAAAAGTTAATATGTGTAAGCTCACTTAGAGCCTTCTACATAAGTAGAAGAAAAGTACCCATAAAAGCACCCATAAAAGCCATGAGAACATGTCCGTATCTGAGGAACAAAGATGAGAGGAGTAAGAGAAGTATGGAGCTGATATATGATTCTTTCTGTCACCTTTACCAATCACATAATAATAAGGCTAATGTAAGTACAGACCCATCATACATAAAAGAAAATCTCATTTTGACATTTTGAATAAGGAAAATCTGATAATTTCTGTTTATCATAAAATGCAGTGAATTAGACTTTACTGAAAAATTGAGAATGACCAAAATACTCAACTTTATTGGTCTCTGTATGACTCTAAGAAATCTCTGAAAGCTAAGCAATAGAAACACTGCTGATCTGGAATTCGGAAAATATTATTGAAACAGCACCTGCTACTTTTTTAGAGAAAGTCTTTTAAAAATGAGAGGCAGGATCCAAATGACCTGTGAAGGCACCTTTGGAAGGCATTTCAGTACAGAAACCTTTTGCAGAATCAAAACTGAGAAACTGACTGTGTTATAAAAGATTCATTTCAAATACTGTGGGGGCAATTGCTGGCTCTAGGGAAGCAACATTAAAAGAAAGTTAAAAGCACTAATCTGTTTCTTTTTAGTCCATAAACAAAACAAAGCATTACTGAAGTTATTCCATGTGGAATACAGAGCAATTTCTCTAATGGAAAAGTTAGACCAGGGTTTTATAATCCAATAAGCACTACAAACCTTCTCCTTTCTCTCTCTCTTTCTCTCTTCATGTTTTTTTTTTTTTTTTCCTTTCACTTCTCTATGGAAATAGGAAAGAATGTATATTCTTTTACCTTTATGAAACCTGGAACTTAAGAGCACTATTAAAACCCAAAATTATTTCAGGCTTTCCTTAAGGGAGTGAATAAAAGGTAAATTTTGTTATATCAAACTCCTGATAGAGACCTTGACATTTTGCTTTGTTGAGTAGCTGTTTTAAAGGAGGCAAAATCTCCTTCTACTCTTCAGGGAATACTCTGTGAACCTCATCTCTCTTCCCATATGCAAGCATTTGTGATTTGTGATAAAATCCCAACACATATGCCCAACACATATAAAACTTGCTTATCTAGCTGAGGGAGACTGTCCACAGACACACCCAACATCTCCTACCAACTAAATAAATAAATAATTTTTTGAAAAAAGAGAAAAGAGAAATATTATATACTTAATTAATGTGCACTTACACAAGAAGCCTATTCAGAAGAGATTTCTACTTAATGGGAAAGTCTTACCTATTTTTTTTTAAGAAATGCATCACCTTATCTGTCTGATTTACTGAGAGCAGAATAAATATGCATTGATATTTCTTGGGTTTATAAGATAGTTTTTACTTAAACACCACTGTATGTGGTGGCAAAGTGGAATGTTAGTTAAAAACCTAAAATACAGGGAAAGCTGTGGAAGAAACCAGATATTTCTTTTCCAGATGAAATTACTCTAAATTAGTAAATGCTTTCTTTCTTTGAAACTTAACTCCTTCTTATTATACCTGACAAGAATCTATTTTTTTTCTAATTAGATATAAATTTACTTTCTTAAATTCCCAGAAAATAATTTTTATATAGTAGATGATGTGCTTTGTTATGTTTCTATGTTTCTCTTGGATGCTGCTTTGGAGCTGATCTATTCTAGGTGGTATGACTGCCTCAGTAAAAGCAGTCATTAATTTCCTGTTAGACACAAGACAGAAAAGGGATTAAATCAGCATCATGAGACCATGAAAAGTGTCTTCCTAAGTCATTTCAGGAGATGGGTGTTTCAGACTAATGACCCTCAACTGCACAGTGTATTGAGAAGGCAGAAAAGGGACTGCATCACAAGATTAGCTATGAATCAAGGGATAATGTCTCATCATCTCTGACAGGATGAAAGTTGCAGTTTTTTATAAACTACCCGGCAAACATCAAGTCATGCAAACTGCACATCTTGCCCCTGGAACCCTGTAATGCTGAAGACTTGCATGGGTATATTATTAAGCATTATAGAAGTTTACTATTTCATTACTGCTTTAAAACAACGTGGCCTTCACCCTCACTTTTGGCTCCCCACAGTTACTTCCTCAGAGCACAACCATACGGGTATCTGGAGGAGGAAGGATTAGTCTTATACTTTGTGACCTGGTATGAACTAGAGCAGAAAGTTTTCTTTACAAAAATCACTTGAATTCACTTGTAGAAAACCCTCTGTTTTCTCTGGATTGAGTAAAATGCATTTTATTTGTGTCTTACATTCTGTTAAATAAGAATGATGGGATAGTTACAGGGTATCTACACTTTATTAAATTTCAGGAAAAAGTGTTTGCTCATGACCTCTAGCTGTTGGGTTCCTTCATCCTTTAAAGCATGGTCCCTCTCTGTTGTACCTAAGTTGAAAGTGAGTGACAGCTGAATGGATTTTTATTTTTCACTTTCTCAGCACTTCCACTATTTGGTTAAATAATTTTTATGTCTTAAATCTCTTGAGTATGAAAAAAAAATTAAAAAATCATATAACATATATATATTTTTTTTCATGCCACATAGAACTCAATCAAACAGCATTATTCCTAGCTAGTTTCCAAGTGCATAATTTCTTTGTAAGCACTAACGTGCCAATATCAACAATGTGGCATATTTCCTACGGTTAGAAACATAAATGCTTGTAGGTTCAAGATTTCTGTTCATTGATATTGGTGAAATTCGGCACAAAAATAAATTATCTTCTTTTTTATCCTTCTTATAAAGCTTCAGCTCATTTATGAACATCAAAGAAGAGAGATATTTAAAGCTATTTCCCTGTGCCATATACTTTAGGTGTCCCTGGTTGAGCAGGGTGGGATAGGACTAGATGATCTCTAAAGGTCCCTTCCAACCTTAAACATTTTGTGATTCTGTGATTCTGTGATTCTATTCTTAGTTGTTAATAATCATCATCATGGTCAGTGATTACATAACACTAAATATTAACACTGTAGAATAATTATGAGTTGTTAAATCACAAAGCAGGCTGCAGATATTCTGTAAAAAAAGATTGATATTGTACAAGAGTTTGACTTCTTTATTTATTTTTACCTACTAGGGATGAAGAAAAATAATTTCTAACACACCAAATGTAAATAGGAACTTTAGAGAGACAAATGAAAGCATTAGTCAATGGGAAGAAAATTACTGAATAAATCCCACAGTATTGCTAAAATAGATATACAAGGTATATGGTGGGAAGTGCTCACTCATACATGATTTTTATTGTTTTTATTTTTTCTTCTTTTAACTTTCAATTTATTATATAGATAAAGTTTTTGTTTGTTTGTTTGTTTGCTTTTGTTAAGTTTTACTGAGATCCTCTCTCTGGGGTCCACAATACACTGTTTCTAGGAAAGCCTAAACCTGCCTTTCCTTGACGTTCATTACCTTTCTTTTGAAAACAACTCTTGAGTTGATCCACTGGGAGTGGAAACTTTCCAAACCAGATATCTAGTCCATGATCAATACTACTTGTTCACCCTGCTAAGACATCTCTAAATCAAATAATTTAATTATGTTCTTCCATAAGCGCTCCAATATCCCCAACATGCCTCTTCTGGCTTATAAACCCGTATAAGGAACACAATGAAGTTGAAACAAATGATAAAGACTTGGTAGAAAAATCACTTTCTATAATAATCAAAAAAACTTACAAGCATATTGTGAGAAATACCCAAATATCATTATCTGTGTTAGTTTCATAACTTCTGGTCAGTGTTGTTTTGATTTTCAGTTGTTCTTTCCTTTAAATTGGTTTTCATATTCTTTTTATTATTATTATTCCTAAAGCAAAGAACTGTTCTGACTTTTTACAGCATCTACTCCTCTTTCCTACCTGAGTTTATTGGGAAGTCATAAATCCTGTCTCTTCAAGTTCTTTCCTCATGAGGAAATCTCATGAGGAGATCCTTTGACCTATCAAAACAGTTTTCCCAGGTGGAAACAGGCTTTTTGTCCATTGTTTCTTCATTTTGAATAGAAGGTCATTGGTATTTGACATATCTCTATTTTTACACTTTGGACAGAAGTGCAGTTTAATGCACTGTTAATTGTTGACTGCTTCTGTAAAGGCACGTCCCATGATCTCCTCTACTGGCCTTTTAAACCCTTCCTGAGCTGCTGTACTAGCACAGGGAGCACAGTGTACTGAGTCAGGGAACAGATACAGCTGGTGAAAAACAAAACATATTCCTCCTCCCAAGACAGGACATAAACAAAACAAAATGTACTATGTTCTTCAAAGGACAGTGCACAACTGCTCTGTCAGCCAAGACTGAAGTGGGAGAGAGATGAACTTTGTTTTTGGTTTATTTCTATCTTGTTTGCTCTGTGGTGCTGACCTAACTGCATGACAAATTACTTTATAGATATTAAATATTTCAAGTTTTTACTAAAAAAAAAAAAAAAAAAAAAAAGCATGAAGTACCATACAAGTGAATGGTATTAGGAACCAAAACAGCTCTTTTGGATTTACATCAATATACATTTACTGACATACTCTAATGTATTTTGTGTCTTGTAGTGATCACTCAACTGCTGTCTTAACACAAAGAGAATTTCCTTGGGAAAAAAAAAAATCAACTTTTCTCAGAAAATATTATTACTTGAAATGATTATTCCTATAATGATTTGATGACTTTAATAAATAAATATGTGTTAAATGCTTTATGTGGCATAGTCCATAATTGTGTTTTCTTGTTAAAGGAAATTGAGCTCTGATATTCTGCCTGGATGTTGTGTTTATCCGAGTTTTAACAGCATTGATAGAAAGAAAGGCATAAACTCTATGATGTTAATATTTGGAAAGGGGATTTTTTTCCCTACATTCACAAAATCAAAGCTCAGATTGAAAATCTATATATGAATGTAAAATATCTAATGGTAGTATTTTTAACTTATGGATGGGAGAAGAAAACTGCCTTTATTGACTTTCCTGCACAAGTTAAGTGATTGAGGCAACTAAAAGTCTGAATTTGGATGAAAATACTTTAGAAAAAAAAATACTTTTGAATAAAATAAACACTAAAAAATCCTTCTGATCTAAGCTGACATACAGTGTATGTTGTTCAAAAATGCCTTGTTGCAAGTTGTTCTTGTATAATTTGATAAAATAGTTTTAGTGACATGATATGTTAATATAAGGAAATAGTTCTAATAAACAGAGTATATCAATTATATCCTGCATAAGTTAAACAAACAATTGTGATAAAGAGGAATGTAATCCGTGAAAAAGTGGTTTGCTAATGAGCAAATGTGAGGGAGTACAAAAAGTTCTGTAAGCAAACTGTCAGAAATGAAAACAACGGGACTCAAAAAGCGCATGCCCATTAACTTTAAGAAGGGAAAGGTTCACTAAAGGGAAAAGTTCACTGAGGAAGAAGAGGAACCTTCATCAAGAAGACCACCAGGAGGATTAAAAGACCCCCTTGCAACAAGGAAGGACTTACACAGCAAAGGAGGAACTTTCGAGAAACAGAGATAAGAAAGGGATAAAAAAGGTGCTTCCATGGGCTATAGGCACGCCGTTGGTGGAGCAGAGACTCCCCGGCTGCCTAGTGCTGCTTGCTTGCTATTTACAATAAAGCATACTGGCAAATCAATTGGCTCAGAGGATTTGTCCGTTTATAACACAATGATAGTGAGAATTCATGTCCTGTACCCCATAGGGAGCATTTCATTCATCACACACACACACACACACACACACACACATATATATATATATAAATGTTTTAATAGAGAGATAAGTAATAAAATAAAAAATAAGATGTTATTTCATTTGCTTCTTTATACTGCTGCTGCAGTTGTTTTTGTCCTTCTCCTTCTTGACTTCACTTATTGGCTTTCAATACTGAATCTTACTCACCATGCCAATAGTACTAAATAATGTCTATTAACATCAGGCAATTCAAGGACTTAGACTGACTAGGCCTAACAGAAATTGGTAAATGACACATTGCCTATCTAAGCAGAAACTGCTGCTGCAAAAATAGCCTTAAAATAAAAGGCATCTATGGGCTTTTAAAATTCCATACACAATGGATTCATTTCAGATGGAGAATTAAACTGTGATCAGTGTGTAACGCTAGAACAAGAGAATTCCTACTTAAAGAAGATAATTGGTCCCTTACTCTGATTCTGTGGCTCTGGTTACTAAAAGGAAAGCAAAAAGATATTTTACCAAATACAATTACAAGTCCCTCAGGAGTGCCTGCCGATTATTCTACAATTGCTGTCATGACTGTTAACTAATCTCAACTCTACCAGTTAGCGTAGGAACAGCTGCAACTTGAATAAAATGGCAGGAGCTGGGGGAAGAATAGCTATGTTGCAATATGGCCTCAGCTTTATCATATAAAGGAGAAACATGAATCACCTGATTCTAATGATGAAGCTCCATTTCTAAAGATGAGGCCAAAAAGTGCCTTTTGTTTCCTCAGCAAACTTCTCTCTGTTTCTCCTGATTTATGGTTGACCTTGGACAAGTCACTTCAGTGTCTTTGTGTCTCTAGTTCCTTGTCAGTAAAAGAAGGATGATGACACCTGCAGTATGTCCTTCTAACATTGTGAATACTTAAAATAAATGAAGAATGAATTAACTTATCAGTACTTATATGGCTCTCATGACTGTGATGTGAGAGTTCTGTCCAAGACTGAAGTTAGATTTGAAACTTACATTACTCTACACATGCTAAAAATATCAACAAAGCTAAGGCAACCAACGATGCATCATGCCCTTGTTACCCTGAAAGGCTGGTAGGATCAGTATAGATTGAAGGGTACATGTAGTGCAAATTTGACTGATTTACAAATTTTATTCTACATTTGTTTCTTGATGAGTACATGAGATAGAAATACTGCTTAAGTCTCAGGTATTATATAACATTCTGAATTAGTATTTTTAATTTGAAAAAAAAAAAACAGCTTCTGTAAGAATACAGAGAATAATTTATCCACTCCTTCTAAGTTCCAAAGGTCGACTTCTCAGCTGATGTAAATGATTTTGATATTACATAACTTTGTGAAGAGTGTGTGAAAGGTGTTGGCCCGAGCATTATTAAGCTCTTGGGATACGTTTTTTGGGATTTGAGCTATGTGGAGACCTGGAGAAATTCAGATGAAGATTAAGTTTGAATCTATCTATGATTTGACAATCGTAGCCAAGTTTCAATGTCAGTATTGCAGAATCATTGTAAAAAAAAGATGGTACATCTCATGCTACATTATAAAGTTTCTGTAGCAGTATTATTGACATTTTATTCCTCTGTGTAAAAATAGAAAAGAGCTGTCAAGACCAAAGAACATCAGTCCACTTTTGATTTTCATAGGGACTGTTAGATTATGAATTACATTAGAAATGTGTATTTGGCAACTAAATATTTTTGGGTGCTAAGTCATGTAGACGCTAAGGGTGCTAAGGGTGCTAAGGGGATAGATTTAATACCTACTTTTTTTCTGATATTCTCTGACTTTCCAAAAGGGATTTCACCATTCTATTTTGTGATATGCTGGAAAAAAAATACCATGCACATAATATGTCTCAGTACAGCATGTTTCAATAAGAGATCTTCTAGCACTGCTACTAAAACCAATATACAGGGTTGCAGCATAAGATTTTTTTTTTTTCGGTAATGGCTTGTCAAACTATGCTTTCTGCTGTGGAAGTGATGGCATGACTTTGTAGGATGTTTGTTAGGAAACTCACCTGACAGCTATGATATGTAAGTTTCGGTACTGCTTTCAAAAAGCATTTTTATTCATGATATCCTAGTTTAAGTTTGTCAGGAGAAAAGAGATGGAGCTAATCTTCTTCCATTTGTGTTCCAAGGGTTCTGGTTAGGATTTTCATAAGAAATAGAAGTCAAGAGAGAAGATGAATCTCTTTTTACACCCTAAGTAAGCATACCATACAAGATGACATATAGGAGACTATTCATACCCCTCACCATTGTTTTTTTCTTAGTAAAATGTTTAGATTCAAGGGAATAATTAAATCAGTGGTCTCAGGAGCAATGGTTCATTTAACATACGCATAAATCTCCATACAAAATCACCATTACCTTCTTGTCAATTCAGTATGTTGATACAACAAAAGATTTTCCTACAGGTAGTGTTGCAATTAGCACTGAAAACTAGGACAGCTTTCAAGAAGTGCCTTATGAGAAAGGAAGTTATTTAGGAAAGAAAGAAAAACCCATCTTGAATTCAAGACTATTATATTGAGTCTGTCCCTCAATACAGGTACATGGAATATAAACTTATTTTCTACAGCTTCCTTTTGGCTCAACATGCTGCATCTGGGAACCTGGAATACAGATTGCACTGAAGATGTTTAACATCTTCAGATTATGCATTAAATTTTGAAAAGAGCTGAATAGTTAACAGAATTCAATTAATAATGCTGCCAAAAAATGGAATGCTTGAAACTATATAAATTTATATCAAGATATATTGGTTACATTCCAATATTCACCTTTAGACCACAATAAATTACCAAGTGTGTGTGTGAAGCTCTAGTTGGTGACACCTTCAAGTTAATACAGCTTGACATTTTAATAGGATAAATAAATGTTTTATTTGTACAGTGTGGAGTGTTTTACCAATGATCAGATGTGGGTTTTTTAGATGTTTGTTCTTTATATATTGGTGGTAGAAATCATGTTTGCAAGATGACCTATTTTTCTGCTGATTCATTGGATGCATGTTATAATTTAAAGGTCAGGGCTATCCATTAAGTTTATCAACATGGTGCAAGATACTTAAATAAAAATGTGCCTAAATGAGATTCATTAATTCTATTAAAAAAATAGTGAGAAAAAGCTAATCCTCCAAATAGAAAGCAGCCCCTGACTCATATGACTGCAGTTCTCTAACAGAGTTGAATCACATGTAGTTCCCAAAGAATATAGGTATGTACATTTTCATATCTAAAACTTCTATTTTATTTGCTATTAAATAATATTTTTAGGACAATAATTTAAGAATGGGTTCTAGGAATGTGGTTTTTTTATTGAGAGACATAATGGAAAAGAACAAAATAATCCAGACCTGATTCTATTTCCTGTTAGATTTGTGAATTGACTTAGCTAAAATTATAACCAGGAGACAGGAGGACTTTACACTGGTCAAGGAAGATTGGGTTAGGGATTATTTAGGCAAATTGGACAACCATAAATCTATGGGCCCAGATGGGATGCATTCAAGAGTTCTGAGGGAACTGGTGGGGGTCATTGCTCAGCCGCTCTCCATCATCTTCAGGAGGTCATGGAGGGTGAGGGAAGTGCCTAAGGACTGGAAGAATGCCAACCCAGGAAACTACAGACTGGCCAGCCTCACCTCTCCCTAGAAAGATGATGGAGCAGATCATCCTAGAGACCATCTCTAGGTATGTCAAGGAAAAGAAGGTGACCAGGAGTAGTCACCAAGGGAAAGTCATGTTTAACGAACCTGATAGCCTTCTACAATTAGGTGACTGGCTGGATGATCGAGGGGAGAGCCATGGATGCAGTCTACCTTGATTTCAGCAAGGCTTTCAACACAGTCCCCCATAACAGCCTCATAAGAAAGCCCCATTGGATGAGCGGACAGTGAAGTAGATTGAGGACTGACTGGATGTCAGAGCCCAGACGGTGGTGATAAATGAGGCGGAGTTACTTGGAGACCTGTGGCCAGTGTCCCACAAGGATCAGTACTGGGCACAGAGCTCTCAACTTGTTCATCAGTGACTTGGACAAGGGCACAGAGTGTACCCACAGCAAGTTTGCAGATGATATGGAACTGGGAGGAGTGGCCAACAGAGGGCTGTGCTTCCATTCAGAAGGACCTGGACAGGATGGAGAGTTGGGCAGAGAGGAACCTCATGAGGTTCAACAAGGACAAGTGCAGAGTCCTGCACCTGGGGAAGAATAATCCTAGGCACCAGGGCAGATTAGGGGTTGACCTGCTGGAAAGCAGCTCCATGGAGAGAGATTTGGGAGTCCTGGTTGACAACATGTTAACCATGAGTCAGCAATGTGCCCTGGTGGCCAAGAAGGCCAATGGGATCCTGGCCTGCCTCAGAAGCAGTGCTGCCAGCAGATCGAGGGAGGTGATCCTGCCCCTCTGCTCAGCTCTGGTGAGGCCACACCTGGACTATTGTATGAAGTTCTGGGCTCCCCAGTACAAGAAGGACATTGAGCTTCTAGAGAGGGTGCAGTGTAGAGAGATAAAGATGATTAAATGGATGGAGCATCTATCATATGAGGAAAGACTAAGCGAGCAGTGCCTGTTTAGTCTAGAGAAGAGAAGGCTGAGAGGAGATTTGATCAACATGTTCAAGTACCTTAGGGGTGGCTGTCAGGAAGATGGGGCCAGGTTCTTCTCTGTGGTGGCCAGTGACAGGAGGAGGAGTAATGAGTGTAAGTTGAAATACAGGAAGTTTCACCTCCATGTGAGGAAGAACTTCTTTGCTGTGAGGGTGACAGAGGCCTGGAGCAGGCTGCCCATAGGGTCCTTCTCTGGAGATCTTCAAAACCTTCTTGGACACCACCGGTTGCCCTGTGCCCCAGGTGTCCCTGCTGGAGCAGGGAGGTTGGACTAGATGATCTCCAGAGGTTCCTTCCAATCTTAACCATTCTGTGGTTCTGTGATTCTGTGTAAAATGTTGAGGCTAAATTAGTAGAGCAATATGCTGAACACCAAAGCCTACTTCTAGAGATTTCATAGACAATAGCGAGCTAATCAGCAATTTTTATTAAAATTCACTGTTAAAATAGCTCAAGAATGCTGTATTTTTATAAAAGATAAAAGTCTAAATAATAGAAAATGATAAATTTACTTGCAGAAAGTGTTCTGCAACTGACAAATTGTGTCATCAGGTAAAGGATTTTACAGGATTTCATAAAAGAGAATATGAGCTATTAAAGTGATTATAAAATTATACAATGTTACTAATTGTTATGATTCTCCTGAATTTCTAAATCAATGTTAAAAATGTTACATTATTCCCATAACACCTTTTTTTTCTTAATAGTGATTTCTGAAAATGTAGGTGGAGCTTCAAGCTGCATGCAGTGAAAAAAATATATCGACACTTGCAAGTCTTCTGGCAACATTTATCTGGGGTGACCTTTAAAAAATATCTTCTGCCTTCAGGCACACACATGCTATTTACGCTAATCCTCTTAAGTTTCCCTTAAGGCTTCGGTATGCTGCTGCTGCTTAACCTGACATCACCTTCTGCCTTTGGACTTCATTTCCGTGCCTTTTTTTTTTTTTTTAACTGGTGGTCACAACTGCTGATGGAGCAATGCTGCCCTATAAAGTTTACTCAGAATTTGCAATCGATTTCAATAGGCTTGAGGCTGGCCCCTAAATTTATAAATAAATAATAATAAATAAAAATAAATACTAATTAATTATCTTTTACTAATAATCAACTAATTAAAATTTCTCTAAGTTTTGGAGAAGAAAAATAAAGAGAGATGAATTAATGAAGATATTTTTCCATAGTATATATAATACATAATACGATATAATGAGAAATTGCTCCTGTTTAGTTTGTATTAACTGAAGTCTTGATCTTCAGTTAGTGCAAGCTATAATTATAACTCACTTCATTAATTTGAAATATGCTGTCAGTAGTGTCAGCTTGGAAACTATAATGTTCTTATTTTTATTACTTTTTTTACATTCTTACACTTCAACATAGTAAAACAATTTTGGTAAATGTAACTGTTACTACATGGGCACTGTAAGAGCAGTGGGAGGATCAGAATTGCAGGAATTTCTATAAAATGTGATTTGCCCTTTCTAGAGGGGGAAAATTCCCAAGACTAATACAAATTCAATGTTCTTGCTTTGGTGTGAGCATTTTGTTCTGTGAACTATTCAATTAAGACAGTCTGATCTAGATCCAACAATGGACAGAGGTCTGTAGAAGTGAGGCGCTGCAGTCTAGGCTTTACCAAACCCCAGAACAGAATATAGAAACTTAGACATATAGACATATAGAATAATCTTTCTAAGCAATACAGACTTAGAAAGATAGAGTCAGCATCCACAGTGCGCAATAAGTAGCCATTAAGAAATGCCAAGCATTGAGGTAATTCTCAAATATCCACCTTCTATCATTTTAATGAAATCTCATTCACTTATAATACCTTAAAATTATGAAGATAGGCACTAACCTTTTTTAACAGAGAGGGAAAAAATAATTAATTTATTCTGAAATGGAGATGGGGTACAAGACAGGTCACTTACTACAAGTCTAGCACTACCTAATAGGAAAGTAGAAGTTCATTCTCCTCTTCAGCAATGGAGCAAGAGGATGTAATCATCCCTATCCCAACTGTTACAGTAATTTCTTTGACAATTGACTATAGGAAATCCTTATTGCTACATATATTTTTCTTTTGGGTGATTACTTGATTAAATTTTAGCTTTTGTTTTCTAATAAATTTCAATGCAATAAATTATAATATTTTCTCATGGCTTTTTCTACATAGATTTATAAAAGCTACGTAAAGACTGTTGTCTGACAGCTTGAGAGTGATTAGACTTAAATCTCAGACTATCCATCCAGCTATTTCTATGAAACTTACAGGAATTCATTCGTTTTTGAGATCTGTACTCTTCTATTAAATGTCTGAATAGCTCCTTAGGTTCAGGAAGTTCTTAGAAAGAAACTCACAGACACAGAGAGAATCCCATTTGTTATTATTAAGAAAGCCTATGTGATACTTGGGTGACAACCCAATATTTTTCTTTCACATGGATGCTGTAGCATGGGTGAACATTACTAGTGTGTTCAATTGAAGCTTTCTGCACAGTGGGCAAATTATATCATCAAAGGAGTAGTCATGCTTCTCTGAATTAAATAGTCTTGATTCATGAAGCATTGAAGTGTAGTCTGGCATCTGGTGTATATCCTATCTCACTTTGATATAATTCCCAGTAAGTATTGGATCCTCAGGCTGAGGGAACAGCCTTAAACTTAGAGCTGATTTCTTCTAAGGAGTTGAATACTGGCAGTAAAAGTTTAGAGCAGATTCCTGGGACTGGGAGGGCAAGGTGCTCTATCTCTAGCAACATGTATAAGAAGGTGTTGCAGGCAAAGAAATTACAACAGAGATATGAGGCTGCCTTTGTAGCTGCAGAGAAAGCTCTGTCCCCAAACTAGACAGACTTGGAAAAAAAGATATATATAGATAAATAAGTATATATATAAATGTGTGTGTGTGTGTGTATAGATATATATATATATAAGATCTGATTTGGGGGAGTCAGAAGAACTAGGAGCCAAGGTGTACCTAGGAAGTACATTTGGGGCAGATTTAGAAGGTAGGAAAGTTATGTCAGAAAATGCAAAAACAAAGGAACATGGCTTCTCAGAAGTTCAGGCATTTCTGGTTTGAAAGCTCTCTCTCACTCCTTCACTCATTCTCTGGTATTTAATAAATTGAATTTGCATGGCAGCTTTTTCACGATAGTGGTTATATATCTTTTTAAACTATTTCTTGAGAAGTCTGAAAGAACAAACAACCTAAGAACACCATATCTTTGTCAGAATTGGTTGAAATCAAAAATAATTTCAAAAAAGTGTTTAGGATCACATAAAACATGTATCCTTGACAAAACAAGCTGAACAACGAAACAGAAAATCTAAAGTTCCCAGCTTTGAAGTAGATATTTCAGCCATAGAGATATCTAGCTAAACACACTTCTCAGCATTCTTTCTAACCTCATAAATCTTGAATTTCTTCCTTAATAGTGACACAGCTTCAGCAGAAGAATTGAAAAGTACTCCAAATAACATGAATAACTTAGAGCCTGATGGTTATGGCACTTAAAAGTAAGTGATAGTTTGTAAAGAACCAGATCTTGTCAGTGTGTGTTAGTCATGCTCTGAAAACACCTCTCTGATTGAGTCTTTGTCTTTCTCAAAGACTCCTGGGTTCAATGCCCTTTTCAGATGAAAGGAGTTTATATCTGTAACTTCTTCTATCTGAAGAATGTCTTTACCAGGAAACTGCTACTGAGACTGAATGTAAAGCTGTAGATATCTAGTTACTTATTTTAAATAGCCAAGAAATAGAAAACTAAAAGGTCCAAAAAAGACATACGGGAAGGCAGAATAATGTTGCTAACCTGTTGGTTATGCAGACCAGGGGATACACATAGTTTTGAACTATGTTAGGTTACAGAAGATAAGGAACTTAAATGTCTTTCCAAATACTCTTAAGTATGAGCAAAAGTAGTGGTGGTGACCAAACTTTAGTAAAGAGATACAAACTGTGGAATAGAGTGATAGAATGTGTCAGCATTCTTCCCTGAAAGATTGCCCGCTCCTGAGGAAGGTGCCCACACTCTGAAATGAGTAAGGTCCATCTCCAGCATGTCCTACTAACTAGCTTCTGACTGTGTCTTCCCATCTTCCCACCAGTAACTTTTAAAATGAGCTGTTATAATCAAACATATCAGAAGAAGAAGGCTTCAGAAGTATAAAGTTCCTAGAGATTTCAGGGAAAATAGTAGTTGAATAAAAAATAAATACTGGCCAATCAGCATGCACAATATTGATGACAGTCATTACAATCAGATTTTTGAACTTACTGAAAACAAGTTCTCCCTGCTACTACGTAAGAGACAGTTAATAAGGGCTTAGTCAGCATTTCTGTGGAAAGATTGGAAATAAGAAGGAAAAGGAGTATGAAGGGATGGTTCTGAGGCCAACCTGTGTGTGCAGGATATTATATGGGAACATAAAATTCCTATGCATAAGTTCATCTTTGAGATCAAATAAATACTATATCAATCTAATGCAAAAGTCTTGTAAAGTTTATTCAATTACAATGCTTCCAATGTGTCTTCCTCAGTTTACTGGGGAGGTATTAAGTGATCTGGAGAAATAATGGTGCACAGCTGGGTAGAAACTGGCAGTTTTTCTTTTCACAAGAATGTCATGTGCTTAAAAAAAACATCTCTTAGCTCTGAAGTGAAATTCTAATGAGGGAAAGAGATCATCAAAATTATTGGCCTACCTGTTTCGAAGCAGAAATACAAACTCCTCAGACATGCCAAACTAAATGAGGCTTATAGGTCTAACTGTCTTAGTTGTGACTCACTATGTTTCAAAACTCTGAAATGTCTCACTTTTTTTCCTCAGTGAAGAATGTAAACAAACATACTCAAAAGTAGCCATAGCCATTAATCTCTAGCCTTTGCCTGAAAGCTCCAATGTCTGAGATATTTTTAGTTGGGACAAAATGCACATCAGAATTCTTATACATTTTTAGAGTTGTTAACAAGCATTAAAATAGGCAAAAAAAAAATTAGTATTTGTTCTCATTTTCATGTTTGTATGCTCTTCCAAACCGCAATCTAATCACCTACCTATGCCTAACATCATAAGAAAAAATCAAATAAGGACTAGGGAGAAACCAGAATCAAAAATAAAAAAGTATTTTTTTAATAAGAAACTCTATACACTTCTCTGCTTCTCCCAGCCCTATCAATTATTATTCTGCAACTGGTAGTTAAAGTAGTTAAAGATTGAATAAGAAACTATTTAAATTTTTCCTTTTATTATCACTTTAATACTAAACCAGGGTTGTCTAATGATCCTGTAGAAATTCTGCTACCTAAGTGAAATGAGAATCCAACTTAAATCCGTACTGATATATAAGATACAAAATACAACTTTGACACTGCTGCCTGTGCTTCTGGAAATATCTTACCTTGGCCCCTCTTACCTTATGCAATGATTGTGTAAAACACATATAAGTTTAAGTTTTGTTGTAATGAAAACTAAATTACATAGAATAAATGTGGATCTACAGATGTTAAAAGATTAGCTCATGAAGATCAGCATGTTCTGATAAAGAGAAATATTTCCCGTTAAAGGACTAGATTATAGCATTTGGTTGGGGGAGAGCAGGGAGAGGGAAGGATAACTATTCAAAATTGTATTCAAATTGTATTCAAAATAGCTTTGATTCGAAAGGTCATATAATAATATTTGTGTTCCTGTGGAGTATTTAAGGCTTTCAAATATAGGTGGTCACAAAAGAGATACCTCACTATAAAACTGGTTTGTTTTCATAGAGGTATACTAAACTATTTTATCACTAATGTATCCATCAAATATGATGACCTTCAGTTCTTTTCAACATTGGTATGTGTTGTCAGAATATTCTCATAAATCTAACTAATAACTTTTCTTTGAGGAGTATCATGTAAAAAATACTGCAATGGTTGTCTTCTTTTTCCTAAGGGAAAAAAAGGAAAGGAAATTATAGGCAACAAGAACATCAATTCACGTATTAGTTCTGACACATTCCACTTCTGATATTATCCTCGGTTGACTTGAATTGCATTTGGTTTTCAAGGCCAATCTTCAGGAAATGCAGCTATAGAGAGAGAGCAAAATGGTAATACCAAAATCATTTCTTGCATTTTTTTTTTTAAATTCTCTTGTTGATCACAGGAGGATGAATATTTTCAGATCCAATAAACTAGGTAGGCCCCCTCATCTTTAAAAAGTAAATCAATTAGGGAGATTCTTATCTGAAATATAAAATAAACTTTAAATATATTCTATGTTCCCCACTTCTATACAATAATGCCAGAAACATGCGGTTTATTTCACAGCAAAATTCTGCTCTGCATAATTCCTATGGAGCTCATCTCTAGCAGTCTTTGGTGCCTTTGGGAATTCTAGAGAAGGAACTATATAGTCGTTTACTTAGTAAGAAAAATGTTGCATGTTAAGAACTTAATTTAGAGACTGAATATATTGAAATTCTATGGAAAAAAAAAAAACAGATAAAGCAACCAGATAATTAAAAAATAAGCCTTGAGCCAGAGCCCTTAAATAACACTTCTCCCCCCTTATAGAAGAGTTCTTGTGAAAGAAAAAAGGGGAGAAAAGGAAAATTAAAACTCAAAAAAAATCAACAAAAAACAAATCTGAACTGCTGGGTGAGACAGAGAAAAAAAGAAAATAAATCTTTTTTACTTTCCACTGTATTTCTCTGTTTTAAAAGCATCATTTTTGCCTCCTTACAGATAGGTTTCCTCTTTCCTTACTGTCCTGTTTTTTTGCTGCAGATGTCTTTCTCCCCTATCTGTCCCTACCCTCTAGTCCAAAAAAAGTTCTCATCTAATCATGTTCAATTGCTTCTGTTGAAACAGCAATCTCCTTGTCCTTTGTCCTTCCTTGTTTCCTGTGAATTTAACGTTATAAAATGTGTAAGAGTAAAGATGATACAAAAACTCAGTCCTCCCTTCTGTTGCTCAGTCACGCGGTCCAGTAAAAATATATATATGGTTTATACAACACCTGTGAACAGATTGCACCCTTTTACTATTTGTCACACATTGGGATTTATGTATTTTGATGCACTTATTTTTTTCTTATCCCTGATTATCAGCTGTATTACTTGCAGCTGCAGTACACTTGAGAGCTGTATTAATAGTTCTATTCTGTGACCTTGAAACAGAAAGAATCTGAAGTTTTTCAAGATTATCAAATAATTAGAGCTATTTTTTTACAGCCTCCTTTAGGATCTTTAGTTTCAGTAATGTTCCCCACTGAATTGCAGTATTGTGAGAGATTTTTTCAGGTTATCACTGATCACTGAAGGTGTTTCCTCTCCTGACCTCTATAACAATGGTTGTCTGATTTATGAAGCTTTAATGAATGCACATCTTTGGCCTATATGTGGAAACTGGCAGAAGAAATGGGTTCTGTGTACAAGTACAAGAACTAGTTGTGTGGTTTAGCACAATTTTGGTACGGCATACTGTAAATCATTTTCTAGAAATTAACATACAAGGAATTGTGCCTTCATGACAACTTGTGATTGAATATATATACATAAAATTGTTCCTGGAGCTCTCTAAATATCATATTCACATTTAAATCTTTTACTCCATCCCTTTCTTCATCTACAGTTTTCTTCATCTCTGTCCATCTCCTGTCCAATTTAGAACCTGTTAGCTGAGATATTTCCATGCAAGGCAACAGTTTCCTATGATCATTTATATGATCATTTAGAAAAATAGATAAGGTATGGATTAATTTCTTGAAATGTAATGATCTCTAATCCCTTCCAAAAACTGAATGGAATTTACTGTAGATACCACTATGAATCATGTCTATGGTATCTACATGTACCAACCAGCAAAGTGTTTGCTCCCTCCTACTCTGGGAGGAGAGAGATAATATATTAAACCTAAAACATACATACATACATATACTCAACAGCTTCTGCAATAATTTATGGATTATATTTCAGAGTAAAAGTATATTACTGTTTCCACAAAGACATATTACTGTTTCTAATGAGCCTTATATTATTATTTTTTATTTTTTAATATTGTGGATTATCTAAATATTTTTTACGCCTAAGGGATTTTTCTTTTCCTAATATCAAAGGAATACACAAATTAACAATTACAAAAAGTATATAAATAATACTTCAATTTATTTAATAAGTGATTAACGCCACTTGTAAAGTGTCTCATTATAAATCTTTTGACTGGTATCAGTGTGGAAATTCTTCCAGGAAAAAAATTGTTATTATATATCAAACATGGATAACTACGTGCAAAATATGATATAGCTTGTAGATATATGAGAGATCTCACAAATCCTTTACATTATTTATGATTCATATTACTTTTGTACATTTCCTTGTGAAAAATATACTGCTTAGTAAAGATTGAAACATTTAATGATTCATTGTTGTCAAAAAAATGATAATAAATATCTTAACTTAAAAAATAAGTCATTTTTGCTAATTAATTTGCTAGAGAAAAGATCTCATCATCTACATATAGATAGTACAAAATTTAAAGATGGTGCAGTGCTCTGAGGAGAAGGAAACCTAAAGTTTTCCAGGCCCATTTACAGATAGGGACAATGTACTTCATCCCAAAGAGAAACTCCTCCCAGCATATCTCCTTTAGCAAAGCTCAGTACAACCTTGGAATACACTACACACATTCATACCAGTGGAATCTTCACCCATTGTTCTTAGCTCAAACATCATCTTAACCCTGAACATAATCCAAAATATTTTTTGCAGAGCAGATCTGGGATGGATAAAACCATATATGGTGCTGATGGGAAACTCCTCCCAGCACAGTTCTCTTGGCAGCACCCATCTTCACTTCGGAGCCCTTGCCCATATCCAGACCAACAGGACCCTTCAGCTTTCACCTTCTGTCAATCCTAACTCTAAACTGATACCTAACCCGAGACATTTTTTAAGCCAAGTCTGGGATGTACACCACCATATGAGGTGCCAAGGAGAAGCAATGTGTGGATGCACACATACATTCCTTTGGCAACCCCTGTTCACACCCACTCCATTGAAATATTTCCTCTTTTTCTCAATCCTAAAAAGCAAGCCTAAAACTAAAGCCAACACTCACCCACTCAATTGTGTGTATATTTTCCAGGCCCATGCAGGGTACCCTTGATGCCAACACGGTCCTCAGCATACCTGCTTTGGCAGAACACATCTGACCTTGAGATTCCTTACACACTTCCATTACTACATCATAATTCCCCTTCCTCCTCTGCATAGCCCTAACCCTACGCCTAACCTTAATCCTGGACTTTTTTGCATATCAGTCTGAGGTGGAAACCACCATATGTGCAACTGACTAGAAACTCCTCCCAGAAGAGCATTCTTGGCAGCAATCACCTTCCCTTTGTAGCCCCTACACACACCTACTCCTAAAGCATGGTTCCCCTTTCACAACATCTCAACCCAAACCCTTACCCTATGCCTAGATATTTATTCAGACCGTCTGCTATGAAAACCACTATATGAGATGTAGAGAAGAAATTTCACTCAGCAAAGGTCTCTTGGCACCATTCCTTTCCCCTTGGCAGCCCCTGCACTCACCCACTCCAACAGCGTCCTTCCCCTTTCTCCTTCCCTCAACCTTAACCATAATCCTAACCCTAAACCTAAACCTAAACGTAACAATTGCCATAACCCTAACCACAGTATTTTTTTCCCTAACCATGTAGGGACGGGCACAACATACTTGATGCCAATGAGTAACTCCTCCAAACATACCTTGTTTTGCAAAACACAGTTCAACCTTGGAATATACCCCCCACATTCATTTCAATGGCTGCATTACCCCTTATCCTTGTCTCAAACATAATCCTAACTCTAAACCTAACCCTTTTTTTTTTTTTTTTTTTTTTTTTTTTTAAGAGCATCTCTGGGATGGATGAAGCTATATGTGGTGCTGACAGGAAACTCCTCCCACAAAGCTCTCTTGGCAGCACTCAACTTCTCTTTGGAGCCTCTGCACAGACCCACTCCTATGACATTATTTCCATTTCCCCTTCTCTCAGTACTAATCCTAACATGATACCTAACCCTAAGCCTCTTTTTTAGGCCAAGTAATGTGAAGAAATTTTGCTCAGCAGAGCTCTCTTGGCATCACTCCTCTCACCTTGGCAGCTTGTCAATACACTCACACCAACAATATCCTTCCACTTTTTTTTTGAAGCATTTAGATTATTTATTGAATCTTGATGTTTAGTTTTAAAATAAGTAGATTTATTCAATCATTGGTTTTTTTCTTCCTGTTTTTCCTGTAAATAAGTCCAAAGTATACAGTTTCAACCTGTAAACAATTCCTGTTAAAACCAGAGAATATCTCAAACGTAATGGCAAACAAGGATAACTAAAAAAAGAATAGATATAAATATCATCTGTAGTGAAAGGGAAGCTAGAGTGCAGTGTATTTCTTCTCACATTCCCATATCATCTGGACATTACTGAAGTTCAACAAAATCTAATTTTGTCTAGCTTATACAAGATATTCACTTTTAAATGAACATCATTTAACAGCAAGAATTATTACAATGTGAATTGTTTAGTTAAGAGGAGACAAGATCAGGTTCCTTTAGGTTTGCTCTTTGCTTCTGATAAGTTTCTTATACCTTAAATATGAAAAAGAGTGATTTTTACAAATAAGAGTTTAGTGCATTACACAATTTTGGCTGTAAAAGGGCATCTTGAGAGGACCTACTCTTTTTTATCCCACTGAGTGACTTGAAAATTAAGTAAGAACTTGTATGGGACCCTCCCAGTAGATTCAGAAGAATAATGGGAAGATATATAGAAAGATTTATTACTATGCAAACAAATGCAAATATTGTATCAATAGGAGACTTTTCAAAAACTGTTTATCTGTCCAAAGCTTCAACTATGATTTTCCCCTCCCTTCCTCTCCTTTCTCCTTCTTTCTTTTCCTTCCACCTTCCCTAGTACTACCTTCCCCTCCATAGAGGAAGCAAACTGCCATTTTTCTATATTCCTTACCATAGAGCTCTTTCATGTTGCTTGAATAATGATTTTTCAGGATTGCAAGCAGTTTCAGGACTTCTTAGGAAAGACCTGCTTTTTCAATGTTTGCTTAAAGTGCCTGGAGCACAGCATCAACACATCTGCATCATAATGCTTTTAAATTGTAGGATTGTAAATATATTAAAAATCAAGTGTAAAATAATCCATGCTTTAAAATAATCCATGCTTTTTTAGTTTTTTAATTCATATATTTAACAAGATAAGAAACATAACTTTAAGAAATATACAGAGCAGACTCTGTATTTACTGGATAGAGTCTGGAGGTTAGGTTGAATTTGTAAAGGCTATTTATACCACTGTCAATTTCTCTTAGCAATAGAGCTGACTGATTTATCACAGCTATGTCAGCATTCATCTACTTCTGGTTTTTCTCTCACAGTCAGGGAAGACATATGAGGCTGAGTGGATCTTTATAACAAAAGCCAGAGTACATATATATTGCAGCATCCGTGATTAATGCTCCCATATTCACATTCACAGCACCATTCTACATCTGCAAAAATTCAAAATGTACTAAAATAGATAAGGTCTTTGGCAGGTCTGCATTTATATACTAACAAATTTCTAAAGAGTTGCAGACCTAGCCTTTTAATCCATTTGCCCTCAGGGAATATATGTCTTCTTCATATGCAGTTTCTTGAATTAAATTTCCCTTGCCATGAAAAAGGTAAGAAAAAGAAAAAAAAAAAAAGAAAAAAAAGGAAAAAGAAAAAAAAGGCAGACAGTCCCATGGTAATGTGTGCTTCTATGATGTGATTTAGGAGCATGTAAGGATAGAGTTGGTTGTGAAACAAGAAATCTACTGTGAAAAGTATCATAAAATAATAATTAAAAAAATCAGAAAAACAAATCAGAGATCAAAATGTACATCAAAATATTTTCTAACAACAACAACAAAAATGGTAAGTTACTACCCCAAAGATTTGAAATTCTTGTGAGAAACACAAACCAGTCCTCATCTGGCCAAAATTAATATAATATTTGCGAGAGTCACTAAAAGTATGCATTTGATATTTGGGGGACCCCATCTAACCACAATGTAAGTGTCCGATCCAGTGTCAGGGGAGCTTTCAATATGATCCCAAGAGCGATATTAAGACACCAACAGGGTCAAATGCTGTACAACCTTGTTAGCTTTATTCTCATATACGCAATAGGACAGAGAGAAAAAGATGGGAAAAAGAAAGAAAGATAAGCAAGCAAGCAGGAGAGATACAACAAGATTACAGTTAACACCACCACCAGTCCAGCTAAGTGTCGTTGGCTCCACTTCGGTGCAGGTGCCTCAGTGCCTCCCTCGGTGCAGGTGATGTTCCACACGGTGGGTGGGAGGAGAAGGCCACACACACAGATGCAGGTGATATTCAGAGGTAGAAGGCCTGCCCCCTGGGGGAGGAATACGTAGTCTTTTTATGCCCCCCTTCTCAAAGAATCCACCCACTTTCTTGAAGTTTTCTTGTACGCGTTGTTATTCTCGTACATCCTATATGTTTTGATATTCCTCTTCACCCTTGATTGGAATGCAGACTGCTCTGGTGGGCACTGCTGATAATGTCATTGTTCAGATCTTGAACTGGCCTTCCCAGAGACAGCATGCTAACACCAGGTAGATAGCTGATATTACAGTCTTCCTACAAATAAGATGCCAAGGTTTAGAAGTGTAAATGGTGAGAGAGAATGTCTTTGTTTGGGTCTTGAGCTCGTCTTCCCAAAGACAAGATGCATTGTTCAGGTAAATGGTGTGTCAACAATGTTGAGACAAGCAACATCCATAACAGTCTCTTACAGTAAAGCTGAATTTTATTTTTAACATTTTATATATTTAATCCCTGAAGTAACTTGTATTTTAAGGGCAATTATCAAACAAATCAGAGTTCCTACTAGAGTGGAAACCTTTCTGTACAAATGAATGTTTTTATTGCCACTTTTCCTTATGTGTTTCTAAACTTATGGCAGCTAACACATTGAACCAGTATTTATGTCCTTTGTATTTTTAACTTATTCTTCAACTGAGTATTGTTTAGAATTGATTTTTTTTACTCAATTCTTATGTATTATAAAAACATATCTTGACCAGCTATTACTCAAAATCAGTGCCGCCTTCTTTAATTTGTTTCTCCACAGCTCAGTTATACAGGATATATTCTTATTTTAAGCATGAAATTAAATCACAAAGGGTGTTTTCAATGAGTTTTCTTTGTTTTTCAATTAATCTCAGAAGTTCAGCTGAAATCTAGAAAAATATTTTAATCTTTACATTTATTCAGTTATTGCTGTACTACTACTCTACTTCTGTCTTTAAAGTTAAAGGTGCATATAGGATCCTCACAGGTGGATTTTATAGGATATCCTAGGCACAAAGACAGAGTGATACTAATATTTGTTTTTGTTTATGTGTGTGTATTTGGTTGATTGGTTGGTTTGGTGCATATTTTATCTCTAAGGATTTCTTGAGTTACAGAAATCTGAAATCTGACTTCACTGGATAAATCTTATGGGACAAGTGATGCTTCTTTGCTTCTTTAGTGGACAAGTAGTAGACATATATATATATATATATATTTTTTCCCTGATTTTAAATTTCATTTGGTTAAGATACAGGAAAGAGAAAGGAATCAGCAAAAAGAGAAGACTGATAAAAATTTAGGAAGGATTATAAACATAAAGGAAGACAAATAGAATAGTGGTAACGATGTTAGTCTGGAGCATATGACTTTCCTGTTTTTCCTTATGATATTGATTGAGTGGTGGTAGAGTTCCTTAGCATTACAGGATATTTGCTGTAATACTTGAAGTTTAGTCACTTTTAAGTAGTAAAATCTACAGCATCAGGTTAACATTTTGGCTTGCTATAAAGTACAGGAGAAAAGTAAGATACTTTGTAAGAAAATTTATAACATTTTACACATCAGATGAGTAACTGTCTAAACTAAAGTAGGAAATTGCTGAAATCTCCTTCCAGGGGGCTTCAACAACTAAATCTTGGTTTTAAAATGACACCAATCAGATCATAATCTAATGCCAGGACTCTGTCTTGACAGTGGATAGCTAAATCTTTCCCTTCAAATGGAGGTTAGGACACACTTGGAATGAAAAAAAATCTCAAATAACTCCATTCAAGTGCCTATTCCAAAGAACAAATGTTAGTTCCTGCCAGGATTTTGTTCTAGAAGGAACCAACCAATTCCAACTATATTAAACTGCGTGGCGCCTCTCTTGATCCTGGGGAAGAACAGATGGCCTCCTTGCCTCTCAGAAGTGTACGTTGGTGAAAGATCTGCATGTCCAAATAAAGGAGACATGGTGAGAGGTCCGCAAAATGTGCAGCATTAGTTATAATGAGAATGAGATTCACTGGATTTTCTCCAAGACCCTGAAGCTTCAAGAGCCCACAAGATGTACTGATGGAGGATCAGAGTCTGTGCTTACTCTGTTAAGAAGTCTCCTGTGATGGCAAAAGAATGGAAACTTGTGACTTTTGGCACCGGAAGGAGGTCACCTGCTTTGCTTGCAGACCAGCAAATACAGAACAGGGTTAGTGACCTAGTAACAGGTGAGGGGCTGGGAATTGTGTCCAACAAGATTTCTGAGCCAGCTGATACTGAGTCATACAGCAGCACCAGGATGATAATACAAGTGGTAGCAATGGATAAATCCTTGATGTGAGCAAGACCCCATCTGCCAGCCTGAACTGTAGTCTGGGGAAGATTACTGCTCACCAGCCATTCACATTCAGGATGTTGCAGAGACTGCTGAGGCTTGCCCAGCCCTTGGACTCCCTGTTGCTCTTTCACATGAGTACCAATACTACCAGTTCCAACACATACATGCATTTCATACATGTATTTGGTTCACAATTGCACTACATGCTACCCAGTAGAGATTCAGAGCTGGGTGTTTTATTCTTTATCCTATGTGTGTACTTCATACTATGTGTCTACTTTATACTATACATGGAGATAATTAGTCTTAAAGAGGACTGGAGCTGTGTGCAGCAGTCAGTACTGATTGACCTGAGAAACAGGGACCACTCTCTGGGACTGTTACAGCCTTTGTGAAGGAGGAAATCACGTGAAGGAGGATAGAGTGAAAGCTTGATAACTTTTCTTTCTAATTCACTTAGCCAAACCATTTTTACCATTGGTTGGGGGCATAACATTTCATTTGTTAGATAGGTTTTCAAAACCAGTTTTATGTTTTCACTCTTGACATTCAGGTAGCTGAACTTGAAGATATATTTTTTCCATATCTTAAGCATAAAAGCAAATTTGGTCCTCACTAGCTGCACTTTTCTTTCTATGATAGCTCATTCTACATTTTTGATCTCTTAGTATAAATAATACTTTTAATTAGCTAAAAACATACCTGCACTATCTTGAAGAAACTGAAGACCGCATTTAGAATTCGGAATGTGTGTTATAAGCATAAAGGATATTTATATAGATATAAAGGTGACATGCTATGCCCAGAGGCACAAACACCCAGTGAGATCATTTAAAAAGGGACAACCCATCTAACCTTATCTATCCTTTTCTCAGATATAATCTTTAATAATCTATTACAATTTTCGAAAAATAGACAAGAAGACGAGACAATCATAACAAATATAAAAATCATCAGAAGGTGACTTTGCAAACTACATTAATGCTTCTTGCACAAGGAACTGTGAAGTTGATTTTGTCTCTGAAACGCTAAAAATATGTTCTGACTTTTTTGTTTTTTTTCTTGTAAATAGGGGAATGGATGAAGGTGTAACAGTGTAACTTAGATGAGCCAAGAAAAAGAAAAACTCTGGTGTATTTGTATTTATATTGTCACATATTTCATTTCAAAGTCTAAAAGTGCAAACTGCTTACATTTTATACTTTGCAACATTTTCACCTTGGGTATAGATTTGTCTATATTGATCTTGGCAACCAAGAGTTACATTGAAAATACTGTTCTGACTAGGTTAACAGTTCTGACTTTGCCAACTATAGCAGTGCCATATTATTTACATACAATATGATGTGATACCATTTATCTGCCTCAACTCATCTATTTTTTAAATTATTTTCCTGATCATTTTTATCAAACGTTCCAGTACCATATTAAATAATAGACGTGAGAATAATTAACCCAGTCAAATACTAGCTATTTACTGAATAGATACACCCAAAGAAGTAGAAAGAATGGGAATTATTATCTTTGCACTAACTTTTCATGTATATCATGTACAATTCTTCCAAGTCTTCTTCTCCCACCACTCCCACCACACAATATTGTGAGAAACTCATGACACACCTTGGATTGACTGCATTTACTCTCTATCCTATGCCTTAGGATTGTTGCATGTTTTCCCCTTTTACAAAAGATTGTTGTTCTGTTTGTAAATAATAAATGCTATATACCAATAAAAGATTTACAATCATTTACCTTTTAGACAGTAAAATTCAAGTAAAAGCATTTCAGTAAATGGTATATAAACTCATCCAGATTTATTTTTTATCTTCCAAGTAAATTAATTCCAATTCAAAAAACATTGTGAAAAAAATTACAGAACACTTGACCACACAAAACGCTTCTTTCTAAAAAGATGTTTTTAAAGTAACTTATAGTGCGATCAGATGTTTATGTTTTAGAAATACTTATCTTTCAATTTTTAAATGTTTTTAATCATATTATAATGCAAAGTAGTATATTTTCTAGTATATGAACAGAAAGAATAGGATTTATAAAGTTTTATTAGAGACACTGAGTTTATATATATTTTCTTAATCCAAAATAATAAAGATGACAAATGTCAAAATATTAAGGAAAAAAAATCTGAAAAATAATTTTCAATTATATATGAATATAGCATTGCTAAGATTATTGAGGAACAGTAAATGATAGGACATATAATTTAGCATAACCAGAATCATAGCATTTGTCTTCATTGTGTGTTTCTGCCTCAATTTAATACTACTGTCTACTAGACATTCAGATAAATATTGGATGGATCTTATGGGGGGCTTACTGGCTGAACACATCTGTAGTGCTAGACAGTCACTAACATATACATATACAAACAAACCTGAACTATTTTCATCTTTCTTAATATTTTGCATAATATTTCCAGTATTTCCGTGTAACAGAATATACAGGATATGTGAATATCAGTCATTTGGCAAACCTGAGGTGCCAATTGATTACAAAACATCAAGTAAACAAATAAAACAAACAAAAATCCTCCTGCAGAAAATGATATCCAAAACTGATTCTCAGGATGCAGAATTTAAAAAAAAATCTTGAACAGTTCCTTGTTGTTCAAAGAATATAACAAGACTTTATAATAGAAATTAAATTTCATATCTTAGTCAAACCCTTAGTATAATAAAATTCAATATCTAAACTCTCTATTCTCCTTCTTCTCTTTTTTTTTTTGTTGCAATATCATAAGAAGTTGCATTTGAAGTATGTGAATTACTGCTAACATTAATTCTCAGACTATCACCTAGTCACAGTATTCACATTGAAGCTTCTAGTAAGAGAGTCTGTTCCATTTGATTTTACTACTGTAAGCACGTTTTGCTAAATTTGGGAGTATATTTTTAAAGACAACTGCAAAAAAGAGAATAGAGAAGAAAAGAAACATGCAGATTTCTGTCTCCAGTGCTTAGTGCTTGAGGGAATATGTAGATGCCTTTTGATGTTTAAAATTTGAAGTGCTTTGTTTATCAAATATGGAAAATACACTCATATGAGATTTTGAGGCATGTGATTACTTATTTGAAGTTGTTCATCATAGACAAAATTAATAGCTAATAAAAGAGTTCGCTTAAAGATACTCATATTTCCTAACTTCTATTGCCCTTAAGGTGTCTGAAAACGTTCTCATATTAGTCACTATAAGAGATACCTTTCAAAAAAACTGAATATGCAAGTACTTATTAAAATTTAACAGAGTATTATTCAAAGTTTTGCATCATATGATAAGTATTTTGCATTGGTGCATGGTTTCATTTAATACAACCAAAATCAATGGAAAAATGTATTTGTTTATGTATGTTGTATTTGTCTACCATTAGAGATACTGTATTCATATTCTTTGAAAAAAAATACACACACACACTCACACATATAATTATGAGTATAATGTGATTAAAGCATAGAAATATGTGCTTTAACCAACATTGCAGAAGCAATGATGGACTTGAGAGACAGACACTTGAGAGAGAAGGAATGTGACAAAGTCAGACTGAAAACAAGGAGGAGAAAAAGACTGACATTATGAAAATGTGCACAAAAACTAATGGATAAACTGAAGGAGAAGAGCTACTAAAGAACCAGTGTTCAGGAGTGGAAGAATGGGCAGTGTCATAAAAAAACTCAGGGCAGCTGGAAGCAAAGAGATATATTCCAGATGAGAGAAAATCTTTTTCAAGTCTTTTGGAAAAGAATTGGGTTTGAATGATTCTTTGTATAGCAAATGGATTTATTCATTTGTAACCTGTTACTGTTTGTGGAAAAAGGCATTACTCAGATCAACAGATACAGTAGATGATGTAATAATGTGTAAATTCTTATTTTTAAAATCAGTTACCCCTCAGGATTGTAAATAAATATGAATGATGTTAAAAATGTTAGAAAGCCATAGCATTTCCATATTCTACAACTAGAAGATTCTATGATATTTTGATATATAATATGGATATAATATATCCACATTCTACAGTTAGAAGGCTCTGTTTTACTATTTTTTTAGAAATAAAAGGTCATATTTCAGGATTTGGCATAATAATACTCCTAAAACTCTAAACAGCAGAACATTTGTTTTCCATTCACTCTTTCCAGGAAGGCAAAAGATCAAATTGTATTATAGTTCTGTGCTACTTTGGTGTAGCTACTTCTGTAACACCTCTCTTTAAATACAGTTTCTTTTCATAACCACTCATTTGACTCCTGGCAGACGATAGCATTTTATTGCTTCTGTCTGCACCACCTGTTATGTGCAATACAGATCTGAATATGGAGGTACTGTAAATTACTACCTTCCATGAATAAAGAATTAACTATGCTTACTGTATATTTATCTCAAAGAAACGAACAGAATCCCTGATGAATCAGGTAAGATGACAAGCTAAAGGAGTCCACTTTGGATTGTCGATTTTCCTTTCAACATCACGAAATCCTGCTCAGCATAATCTTTTATTGAGGTACATACATATTAAAGTTTTGAGAAACTAGGCCTGTTCCAATTATTTACATTCTGTAATCAGTTCTGTTTAACACAGATCAAAGACCAGCTTTGCTTGCAAATTTCTTCTGCCTCCTTAAGGAAGACTTGATAAGAAACTGAGCAACCCAAGGAGAGCTATTAGCCTTTAATAATTAAACAGATTTATTTCCAAGTAAGATTGTATACTTTATTCTTGTTAATGATATAATTGAAGAGGGTTACAGCTTTTCTTTCCTCTTCAGTTTATTTAATCTGGATAACAACATGATCTGATCAGCTCTTACTGTCGGCCAAAGTTCCTATAATCTGCTGTCACAAAGTTACACTTTGGCATGATCACAATCAAGGTCACCCTTTAGCCTGAATGCAACCATATACTGTCTTTTTGACCCCTCTCTCCATTATATCTTGACTGGACTCCAGCTGCCTCTCCAGAATGGTGTGAATCTATGGTCCTTGTTGTAGCTGTCTTGGCCATCCCAGGACAAAACAAATAGCTCCAGGTACAAATACAGCAGCAGCTGACTCCAGCAGTTTCAGTCCTCTTCTAAAAAAAAAAAAAAAAAAAAAAAAAATAAAAACTAAAAAATGAACAAAAATTATGGACCACTGAAACACTTCAAATTCTTTGAAGATCCAATACAAACCTAATCAGCTCCAGGATGTCTAAAGACAATGAACAGTCTAGACCTTCATCATATAAGGTTTTCCATGGGTTACCTGATAGGGCCCTAAATGTGCTCAAAGGTCCTGCTTGCCCCAACCAACCTGTAACCACCTTTCTGTGTAATCCTCCTTTGCAGCTGTTTCCCTCTGAAAGATGTTTAGTAGCCAGTGTTCAAGTCACCTCTGATATGGTGCAGACGTATATCCCATGATCACACTGCTGGGAAAATTTTTGCTTAAGGAGAAGGTTCCATGAAGGCTACCTCTGGGATGTCCAGACAGGCACCCTCTGTACCTCACCCCCAGAGCTCCCATTACTTAAACCTGGGTTCTTGCGTGCTGGGATCTTAGGCTGTGCCGGATCTTCGTCACTATCATTTGGCTTTGCTTCTTGCTGATCCTAAAGATATACTGCATTATTACAAATTGTATCCGAGAGTGTGGTTGTTAGTACAAGACTTAAGGATGAACTACTATAAATTCCCAAGATTGCTGGAGAGTCACTTTGATGAACAAAGAGTAATTATTCTAGTACTCTTTACATCTTCTTTAGCTTCTTCAAGCAATTCATTTTTTTTTTCTCCACTAGCAAATATTCATATGAAGGAATGAACCTTGTACTAATGAATAAAATGTATGCTTTCCGAATATATGCTACCCTCTCTCACACAAAATAAATAATCCTGTTCCACATCTACCAGAAAGAAGATTTAGTGAAGTGTCACTTTAGAAATATAAAGTTATATAAAAACAAAAGTTAAGCTAATTAATTATTTTTGTCCTATTTGTAGAGAGAATGTGCTTTTTCCATCATATAGCCCATTCAGCATGAAAGTGAAGATTTTGTTTGTGTGTGTGTAAATTGTTTGAAGGAAAGAAAAAATAAATATTCAAAATTTCATCTTTTATATCCAGAGGGAACAATTACTTACATGATGCATGATGACATTTAACTCTAATAGTGTTTTTCTTTTTTTTTAACAGCAAATATTTGTATTTAGCTATTTGAGTCTGCTGAAGAAAAGAAAAAAGATTCTGTCATGGAAAGAGAGTTCTACTCTAACATTCATCAGAAGCAGTCACTGAAATATAACAATAAGTAGTAGATATAAATATCTCCCAAAGTGAGATATTTCAGCTGTGAAGAAAATTGCACAATTCTCCCTTTTCTTTCTTTTCATGCATTATATGCTTAATACAGAGAATAACAAAGACTTTCTATTTAATGCTATACAAAAATGTCTGCATAAAACAAGAAAACTATCAATATCAGCTCCATCCTGCTCCCCACTGATACGTTGCAGATTCAATTAAGATTTAAAACTAAGACACATTTTTTTAATGTGAGACTTTTGAGAGATTGAGATGGATGATGAGATTATCAGAAGATGTTGTAATTTTAGGTGTCAGACTTACACATAATGCTCTTTAAAAGCTGGATTTCTTTTTAGATTCCTCCTCACCATCTGCCCCAGGGAGGAACAATGGATTTCAAATTCTCTATTTTTTATTTCTTTCAAAATATGATATCTCAAAGAATTTATCTTCAGAAGAGGCAGGAATAGTTATTAATGAGACAACTTGAAGGCATGCTTTAAATATTCTGAACCATAATTCTAATATGTATTATCACCCTGAAATATGTTTGGGTGAAAAGTGAAATGATTTGCCTTATATGTGCGTCTTAACACGCAGAATTGGAGTATTTCACTACCATTTCTTAGCCATATATACATATATATATGTATATCTTCCTGTGCCTAGTATAGTACAATGTTTTTATTGCTTTGGTATTAGCCGCTTTCTGCTCAAGAAGCTTCATTTTAAATATATCCAACATTTTTCTAACCTGTTCCGTTGCTTATAGGCTGTAGGACTCTTGCCAGAATTGTAGTGAGGAGACTATGCAGAAAACTATTAAAACCATTGTGGTACCAACAGTAGCTGAGAACTGAATCATGAAACATTTAAAAAACAAATGCCAAATATTAGAAAGAAAGAAAAAAAAACCCACACACACTAAAATTCATGCCCAGGATGAAATATTCATGCTATAGAAGAACAGAACAAACAGAAAAAAATAACAAAAGGAAAATCATCATTGTTTTTGTGTACTCGTCATCTTTGTGTTAAATAAAAAGCTATGTTTAGGGCCTCATGCTGTTAGATGTTGACATGATATATGAGTTTCGATGTTAATGCATTTTTCTTATACATATTTTAATAAATGCCATTTCCCTTCTTAATCATCTTGATGTAATTCACTTTCATTTGATAAGAGAATTGACTAGTTATCCACAGTATTTCACAATATGTAAATGATGTAAACATCACTTCAGCTAGAGAGTAGAAGATTCAATGGATTTTATGACTAACCATTCGTGCGCTGTGACATCTTTTAAGCAAATGAATCAATAGTTGAAATATCTTAAATTTTCCTTTTTTTTTTTTTTCAAAATGAAGAAAAAGATGGTTTTGCTCAATACTAACCACAAAATACATTAAAAAAGGAAGTTTTAGTAACACAGACTTATAATCCTGTCAAGACCATAATCTTTTTAGGACAATAATGGAAAATTTTATTTTGTAATTATAATATATATTATGACTCCTAAGCACCCATTTATATATATTTTTTGAGAAAAGGGAGAATGGCTGATTAAAATAACTAGACATTCTGAATAGGTAATAATATGTAGTATCACCAGTTGAATCCCAGCCACATTACTCAAAGAACACAGACAAAAACTTTTTTATTTACAAAAGATAAAAGAGCAACAGACTTGATTTACAGTATACACATTAAATACTGCATAATTATAGATTTTTCTGTGCAGTCTACTATGAAATTTTGTAACCCAAAATCACAAATCTAACCAAATTATCTATATGATAACATAAGCAGCAAATAATTTTCTACTACCTTCTTGAAGATTTACATGCTCTATATTTGAAAAATAAAATCTTACTAAAAGAATTAAAATATATTTTATAAAAATAGCGGGTTAGTAAACATGCAGTTTTTGTAGGGGAGACTGATTTTTGAAACAACTAAACTAACTGCATAAAATATAGTCAGTTTTCTCAGTTCATTCGGAATACATATAGTATTTGACTAGACAAACCAATTAAAATGAAATATCATCAAAATGCTATTATAATCTTATTTATCTCTTACATAGAAGCGTTAATACATCCTTCCATTTAAATGTTCTCCACCAATTTTACATGCATCCTCACAATAGGTAATGAATAACTGACAGCAGCAGAACACCATGTTACTGCATTTGTAGGGAAGTTTGCCTATTCTCCACATTACCAGTGAAAAAAAAATCTTCATTTTTGTGTAGCCTGAGAAAGGAGAGATTTGAAAAAAACATTAAGGCATATTTCCAGCAGTTTGTTCTTGGAAGTTCAACAGCGTGTTTGCGTGTTGCTTTCCTGTTAAAAAGCAAGAATAGTTTTTATATCTTTCCTTCTAACACAATATGACAAGCTTGTTGTTTAAGATAATAGCTCTTTTATTATTTTACTGGAATTTTGAATCATTTTTTTTTCTCTTTGGAAATATTTGTTAAAAATGGAAATTTGTTAAAAATGTTGTTAATTCATTAGTTTCTTTCAGAGAAAAAAATTGTTAGCATTCTAACTGAGATATTAAACATGTTTAAATAAACATTTTTTTAAATAAATTTAGTTTTGCCATTAGTAGAAGGCCACAGTCTCTTTATCGTTCTGAACAGGCACAGCTACAGGATTTGTCTAGATTTTTGGCCTAGTTTCTTTTAGCTGTGATAACAATTTTCTAGCAGTCAGATGACTATTGCCTAAGTTGTTCGAGCTTTGCTCTGTGAATGCCATCTATAATAAAGCAAATTTAAGTAGTTGCAAAATAAACAATGAGCCTTTTCTGTTATGGGGGTAGGCAGGAGAGGGGAGACCATTTTGTCACTTTAAGTAATAGCTCCTGTGTGAAGATAGTCAGACTTTAGCTCTGTACCAGTTTGGAAAGAGCAAGTAAGCAGAATGTGTCAGAAAATGTACAAAAATAGCAATCCTAAATGGGTGCAGAGGAAGCATCTCCAGCCATCATGCTCCTCATTGGAGGAACTTGAGCCTCTCAAATGCCAGAAGAAAACAGTGAGAGGCCTGTGGTCATGCCTGATGCAGATTAGCTGCAACTAGAGTAGCTTGGGAGGACCCTGGTGTCCTCTGGACATCGTACACGTGGGATGGGGTGTTCTTCTCTTGAGGGCCTTCAAAAGAGGTGTGCTTGGCAAGGCCCTGGTATGGTGCTATTAGATGATGGAGGTATTTTACAAGTAAATTAGTAAGTACAAGGGTCCACAATTTTGGACTTAAAATGAGAGGCTGAAAAAACTCCAACTGCTTTACCAGACTATGTCCTGTTAGTCATGTTCCTGATTTCAGTCACATCATTTAGTGTCATTTCTAAAGTCCAGAGACATCCTTCAAGTTTCTATGTATGATTCAATGAATTTCTCACAGACTTTATGAGAAAGTCTTCCTTTTCTTAGACAACTGCTCAATGCATGATAAGAAAGAATGACCATAGAGACCATACTTAACCATACTTAAATAACTTCCAAAATTCTGTAACAAAGAGGATAAAAAAAAAAGAAAAAAAAAGAAAAAAAGCTATTGATGGGACTTGTATTTAAGTAAATATAGCTGAAGAAATTTTATTTCCACTTACAGTGGAAAAGCAAGGACTTCCAATTTGACACTGAAGTAGTAGAAGTGAAGTCTGAAAATATCTAGGTGAAACTTTATAAGACTATAAGTAAAATACATGAAGGGGATGATTTCAATGAATTATGTTCAAGGGATTATTACATGGTCTCAGGAATGCAGTTTAACTTCTCCGTGATTCTGGATGAAGTGCCCAGCTTCACATAGCTTTTCTTATTACCTAGTTATAAATACTTATCTGTTTCTGGTTGCAGTTGACCACCTGGTACAGCCATCAGTGTGTGTGCCTAATTCTCTCTGCTAACTGCATGTTCTAGACACCTAGTATAGAATTAGAATTCTGCTCCAGGGGCTGAAACAGTAAAATCTATACTATGTATTTCCTAGCAATAGAATATCAATATTTTCTACTCTGTTTAGTTTAGTCTGTAACTAACATTACAACTTTCTCAAAGAAGGTTTATTGAGAGTATTTATAGAAAAAGAAGTATTTATAGAAGAGTCTTTACTAATCAGAACACATATAGGGACCGAAAAATTAAAATCATTGTAATTTAAAAGATCAACAATATCACTGGTTAGATGGCCCGTCTCTCCTTGCTTTATGAATGATCACTGATTATTGATAAATTATAATATACAATAATACATTATTAGAAACAGTTGTGACATTCTGTTTTCACAGCATTCAGATATATCCACAATTGCTAGCTCAACCTTTGTGTTTTTACTCTGTAATGTGTTTTTTCCATGCTGTTTGGATGCCAGAAATATATTTTCTTCCTCAACTCTGATATAAAATTGTCTGCCTACTCCATTTATCTTTATCAGTTCTTATTATACAAATGTCCTTCATTCAGGTTGATCACTGAACTTTTCTTAAAATAATTTTCATTAGGTCAAGGTCTCAAAAATCTACAATTTCAATAAAAGTTCATGATTGCAAAAGGAGAGAGTTTTGCTAGATTGAGAGGTCAAGTTATGTAGCATTGCTATTTACATCATGGGATTTAAAGTAGAACACTTAAATGATTTATTTTTAATATTGACATTCCTTTAGAATTTACCTGAACCCTCCCATAGGATGGCAGTCTAACCTTAACACAATGGTGCTGGTCATCTGTGAGCTGATTCCCATGGCTCTTCCTTGAGGCATTTTTTAGTATTCTTTAAGAATAATACCTAAATACTTAATACTTAATGAGAGAATTGCCTTATAGGTTTCCTTGTCTACAGTCCTGAAACTTGATGAGAATATAGAGTTACATAGAGAACAAAGTAATGTGAAGGTGTGCAAGGTTAGTGATGGAAAGACAGCATTGGTCAGAGGGAGATAGACTTGCTGGGAGCATGTTTGTTAATAAACTTCCAAACTTAAAGCTGCTTTTCTTGGAATAAAATGTTTTAAGGGAGGTTGAATGTATGATATAGATAATCTATATATTTTTTGCTATTGGGAAGAAAAAAATATATAGTATAAGAATATATAAGGAAAAAATCTAAAAAGGAACTAATTTATAAAAAGAATAGCAAACAAACATAAATTTAATATATGATTCTTTATTAATATTTGTTTTTGACTATCTGTATTCCCTTATACTCTTTTGGTCCATCTTTACAAAAAAAAAAAAAAAAAAAAAAAAAGGATTATTTTTTTAAATACGAGTAACAAGAAAACAAAATTATTTTTTTCCTTTATTCTTTACTCCTACAGTTTGGATTCCTAGTGCCCAAAAGGGTAAAGTATAAGAAAAGTTAGATATAAAAAGAAGACACAACTTTCTAGTATTATGTTTGTAGGCACACCAGAAAGATAGGCTTACTAATTATGAAATTTAGTTATAGTATCCATCTTTCATTTTATTCTGAGAGACTTAAATGACAACATCACATAAGCTCATCCATCATGTCATGCTGATTCATCCCCCTTCTTGATTACTGTCTATGAGATAAAATTCCAGTAAAAAAAAAAAAAAATCTTTGTCTGAATGGATACATTTTATGCACAACTAGGAAAAACTGTTAGAAAACTGCCTGCTGGGCAAACTCCAATGAGGACAGGGTCAAACTTCCGGAAAGATAAACAAGATTCTTGTAATGATGCTCATTACTGGAAAGGGGAATATTTTTTGAAAAAGAAAACTTCCAAATGGCCGTAACAACCGAACAAGTTTTTTTAAGTATTTGCAGGATCCCTCTAGAATGAATGAATTATGTGAGTTATTAAAATTTTAAGATAACAAAACAAACTGAGAAAGTTTTTGTTTTTATTTTTCAACTGAAACAGGTTAAAAGCAGTCAAAGTAATATTTGAAGGGCATATGGTAATTTTTAAGTAGAAGTGATAATGCGTATAGGGAAATCCAAAAAAAAAAAAAAAGATAGAGTGTTTGATATAAAATCATTTCAGTCTAAACACTGATTATTTTATTCTATTTTGAATCAGCTTGAAGTCCCTTCAAAACTGCTTTTAGAATTTTGAAGAAAATGCATTGAAGTTTACCCTACAAGTTAGACAAGTTAGTGGGGACAGATACTTTGCAGAAACCTAATTTCTGGAGATACTCAAAACAAGGCCCTAAGCACCTAGATTAAATGTTAAAGTTAACCCTTCTTTGAACAGGCAGTTGGAATAGATGGCTTCCTGGTGTCCCTTCCAACCTGGATTTTCTATGATTTTGTGACAGCTTAAACATTTTTTATATGCAGGTATAATTTGACAAACAAGCAGTAAATATGCTTAAGGTTCATAATCTTCACATTTGTACATTCAGTCATACCTATTTTCCTATTGTACTGTAGCTTATTTTAGCTTTATCTAAAATGTCGTAAGTGTCAGTAGAAGCCTGTCAACATTCATTTATGCTTTTCCTTACGGCACTGCATTGAGACACCACAGATAACACCAAACGAGATAGCACAGCACACAGCACTAAACAGCACAGTTACTAGGTCTGGCCCTACAAACATAATCATTATACTGTGTTATACCCAGAAAAAAAGTGTTCTGCATTGCTTTGGTATATCTATCTATACATTCTGCTTTGGTATATCTATCCTGCAGCTGGATGTAGAGACATTTCTAGCCACAATTATTTCAGTGAATGACAGTTTCACAGAAGATAGATATACCATATATATGTTATGTATCTTAACATTTTTGGTTGTTGTTCAGGAAATAAGACATTTTGCTGAATAAAATAATATATAAAACTTTATAATTGTTGGTGTTTTTTAAATAGCACTCATCTCTCAGCAGAACTGAGCTATTATTTGAAATAAACTTATTAATGAAATTGTTTGTGGTGACTGGAGAGGGGAGAAAAAGAAAAGTGTCTGTAAAGAAGCCTCTATTTTTGTTAAAAAAGAAACTTGACAGTATCTCCACTGACCTACTATTTGTTGGAGAAGTACATAGTCAACATTTGCAAAACTATTTTCATAGGTCTAGATGATATAAAACAGAAAAGTGAAGCCATGTAGAGAACCGTAGAGCAATAATCTCTAATATCCTGAACAACAATATGGGATCCATGTGGAGATAAATAGAGATAGCATAATAAAACTATATAATGACTCTGTAATGATACACAAAGAAAACATCAGAAAAGAGATAGTCAGATGGACATCAGATGGACTTTTGGTTTCAGAGCATAATACCATATCTGACAAAAATGGATTGGAGGACAATCTATGTGAAATCAAATGCTTTTTTTCCCAACCTCCCCCTCTGGAGAATAAATACATTTGGAATGTAATTTTAATTTTGAATTTAAATTTCCATGCTGAATTTAAGCTTGACCTCTCATTGGACAATTATATTTAATGAGTTGTTGCCAAAAGTAAATACTAATAAATATATCTCAACTGAAATATGATATGGCTTTCAAAGACACAAAACATTCTTCCCCAACCTGCACTTGTGGAACTCAAAGTATTTTTGTGAATTTCATTTATATTTCTCTCTTCTTTTTTATTAATTCAGAAAACAATATTCTTTGGATTTTTAGCACACCTTCAGAATTATGTGTAACATATTTAGTGCCACCTCCAGTTATGGCTGACTTATTGAACTGACGGATAGGGAAAAACAAGAAATATTAGTGCTGTCACTACAGAACACAAGAATAATGTAAAATATAAAGAAATATTTAAATCTATTATTTAAGAGTGAAGGAATGTGATTGATGACAGTTCTTAACTCTAGAAGGCAGGTAAATAGCTGGGATTTTACCAGCAATGCTGCAACTAACTAACATACAAATATTACTATTTACCAATGTATAAAATATGTGATAGCATGATATATAAAATATTTCAGCTAGTAAAGCACACTTTTTATGCGTTACTACGTGCAACTGAAAACCTTCTTTGCACTTGTTTCCAGGCTGCTGGTGAGTATAACTAGTGCAACTTTTTTTAATTAGATGCACCACTTACACAATTGTAAAATAGTAATATTTTAATATTCATTCAATTTAACTACCTACCTTAAAAGATGAGCAATGATTCTTTTTTTTTTCCATTTTTTTTTACTTGTTTTGAACTAAGGATGCTCATCTTAACAGGATGAGATTCTGGGGAACAGCGGGTGCTCCCAGGGCAACCAGGGCATCCAGTCATTTGACTTGGCCACAGGCCTAAGTCAGTGCTTGTGCCAAGGAGGTGGTTTCTCTCCTCTGTGCTGCCAAAAGCCTCCCCATTAGCGGTTGAATGAAGGGGTCACCTGAGTCTCGAAGCCAAATCTAGACCAGGTGGTGGTGGCAGGCCCCACAGATGATGTGTCAATATAATGGTTCATGATATATCCCTGATTTGCAATAATTTGGCATGCCTTTATCACTAATGGAAATATTTTAAAAATAAGCAGTTGGACAACTGATGTAGCACTCAAAAACCCCGATGGAGTTTTTTCTTGAAACAGCATTACATAAAAATTAATAGAGAGGTATTTTAGCTAAAGTCAGTGTTTTTTCTGTAGTCAGTCAACCAAATACATGACAACACCTTCTGAGTGCAGTGCTCCAGCCCCACTGACTTAGATTCCCCTCATTCACATCAAATAGAAGCAGCCACACTGATGTTAAGGCTTAGAATTTATTTCTGAAAAAAGAAAAATTGGTGGACTTTGTGTACTGCAAAGCATTCCTATATAATATATATTGGTGTGACCAGTGAATCCTCATCGACGAGCAATCATGAAACAGGAGGTGTCATCGTGAATAAAGAGAGCTTTCACTGATCTACATTTATTTCCTCCTATGCTTAAGACATCTAGCTACTTCTTAAATCTAGCTACTGCTTAAATAATGAGCATTGCTTCCATTTTTGCACGATTCTAGGGGAAAGTTATAGAGAATAATCAATTCAAAACCACAAAGCTATGTTGAACCATCAGAAAATTTAATAAATTTATATTTAACAACTTCTAATGCATGCATACATATGTATATTTTTTTTAAAGTAGAATTCTACTACTGCTGAAAGCAATCACAAAATTCATACTAATTTCCCTCAGAACAGAGTCTGTCTTTCGCTTGAGAGTCTAGTTTGTCATCAGAGTTGCTCATTGTAATTTATCGGAGATGTTTTTACTTTTTTGAAGGACAGAAGTGAAAGTATAAGTCCAGCAATAAAAGATTAAAAAGATGATGTCAGCCTTTCAATGGATGAGCTGATCTGCATAGAGAGAGAAAGCAATTCATTTCCACAGGGTAAAGAAGGATCAGGGGGCATGAAGTTGAGGTTTACAAAAGCCTAATAGAAGGAATAGTATGAATACAGATTCATTTTTAAGTAGAGGGAAAATACTAAAATTAATGAAGTAAGAGTGTTTAGGCTAGCTAAGTGTGCTGGAAAATATTAATATTCATTAACAAGAGTTTCTGAAGCATCATACTTATCCTAGGCTTGCTTTCTTTCCCAAAGAATTGCCTTATAAACATTCTTAATTTTACATATTTTTGAAGAAAATAAAATCTATTTAACCATAAAAATATTTGAACTTCTTGAATGTAATATATTAGGTTGTTACAAAGTCCTGAGATGTGGAAGGATCCCCACATAAACTCTCACTGGGATTTCCTATAAGCAGAAGTTTAAACTTGATAGTGACCTTATCTGAGAGTTTTTATTACATGCCTGTGAACTCAAGGGAGGGAGTGAGGGAGATGGGGCCAGCCTCTTTTCAGGGGAGGCCAGTGATAGGACAAGAGGAAATAGCCATGAACTGGAACTCCTTAACTTCCATTGGAACTTTTCCATTAAGGAAAAGTTCTTAACAGTGAAGGTGACAGAGCAGAGAGAGCGCTAAGAGAGGTTGTGCAATGTCCTTCTGTGGAAATGTTCAAAACCTGCTTGGATGCAGTCCTGTGCTACATGCTCTAGGTGACCCTGCATGTGCAGCGGGGTTGGACTAGATCTCCAGAGGTCCCTTTCAACCTTAACGATCCTATGATTCTATGAATATCTGAATATGAGAAAAGAGACAAATGCCACAAATGTCTGAGAAAACCCATAAAAGGGAAAAATCATGGTCAAAAATATGTTTAGAATTGGTGTAAAATGTGTATAGAAATAGGTGTACTATTTCAGCAAGTTTCTTTCTAGCTTATATAGTGTCTTAAAGTATCCAGGCTTGGTCACTCTTTATGCAACTCACATTATATATACTTCGTCACAAAGTTTAAAAGTCATTTGGATCAAGGACATGCACAGAAAAGTGGAAGGGAAAGATAAAGAGACAAAGGCTGCTATCATGTGCTTGCAATTCAATTAAGTAGAAACAGATGTGTATAAAAATCAAAAGCAAGGGTGTTTGTGGAGGAAAAGATCTGTGTGGACATGGGATTCTGCCAGGTATATTCTGTAATAAAAAGGTACAAATAGAAGAAGCAGTTACCAGGGGAAGGGCTCTTTTTAGATGAGCAGATCACACAAAGGAAAAGAATGATAAAAGGTTAGAGGAGAACAAAGCACAGAAAAATAAAAATAACCACCTTGACAACTATAAAAGATAAAGAGTAGGAAGTGGTGATGATGAAAAGTATATAGCTGGTGGGTGATGTTGAAGAAAGAAGGCAGAGGCTGGTGAGGATTTTTGTGAAGACTGAAGAATATGTTCCAAGAGAAGAACAGCAAGTGGATTCCCCATAGTGAACCAAAGCACTTTTCCACAAAAAGGAATAGTTTGGGTGCATTTGCAGAAGTATTATTTAAATGCTTTAAAGTGTGAGGGGAAAGTGGATTTGGATATTTTGGTACATGTATTTTTACATGAGTTATGAAACTTGGCACAATCATTTGGATATGGCACACTTTATAATTTTTATATGACTCTTCCTGCTCCCTTCACCTCTGTCCTGCTCTAATGCTCTCAATCTTTCCATTGTGCTTTTGTTCTATTAGGGAAAGAACTCCTTGTAATTCTTTAGGAAGGAAGACATCTCTGAACCAAATACTAGAGCCCTATACTTAGTGAGAGTAGCAGGCAGAAGTTACTAAACAACAACATTTCCACATTTAATTAATGTTCTTCCATCATATTTTCCATCATCCCTAGTGCTTTTCTCAGCAGTATTCCTCATTCTTCTTTAAGTGAATTCTTTGCATCTTCCAGCATCCACTTTTTTTTGTAAAGTCAGAGAAATACAAACACCAATTTGTATACAGATGAAAATCTTAGTTTTTCAGTGTCAAATGATTCATGTTTGCTACTTGGACTTACCATGGGAGATACTTTTATGAATATCTAAATCAAGTAGCCAAAGGCATTAGTATATGTTACACTGTATTTCGCCATGATGAAAGAGATAAGCCAATTTATACCCTATATATGCTGATGTAATCAGGTCACTTAAAAGAGTATGTAAGGTTTTTTAGTGCCTCTCCTAAGCAGTGCAAAAATTTTATACTGAAAGTCAAAGAAGCTGTGTGAACCCTAGTAATGAGTCTTTTTTGTTGGTGATTTTAAAAATAATTTTTGTGGAAAAAAAAAATCAGAAAGTACTACCAGCTGAGAGCTGTGTCTAATTAAGCTCAGCACTGTAAAGGTGAATTGGTCAATTTATTACCCCAGAGTGGGTAGAGATATACATATGCTTTGCTAATCCCAAATAGTGTTGTTCAAAGATTGATAAATCTCTTTCATAGTTTTTATTTTATAAAGTCTTTGGCCATCTGACATATCCCTTCAAGAAGGCATAGTATATCATTGGTTATAGCATTTTTTCACAATTCCTAATATTTTTCAGGTCAAAACCCAGGAATGTTTTCAGTGGAGGGGGGGAAGCTATCGGAAGTGCTAAATCCTCCCTTCTTCCTAAATTATTTCTCCCTTCTCAGTCTGGGCATAACATGACTGTTATGTAACGCAGATATAACTGTACACAAAATTCTGCAAGTGGCTTTAATAGTTGGACACAGATTCAGTACTCTTCATGTAGTGATGATTCAAATGTTCCTTTTCTTCTTTGCATTTCTATAGAGATTATAGTAAAATTAGGTGTTTCAAGAATCTTTCTTAATGGAGCTCTATATAGATCATTTGGAATATAAAGTATTCCTGCATCTGCCACTGCTGGGAAAGGAAAGGAATAAGGCAACACTTAGGCTTGCCATTTTTTTGCACTGTGTAGAGTATTAATCGGGGGGAGGGAGGGTTGCGTGCCTGAAAGAGAGCATTATATGTCTTTCACAGTTTATTTCCAGAGACATACAGCATTTCAATAATTGAGATAAAGTTTAGTTTATATCCATTTATAAAGAAAATCTTTAAAAGGGTTTCTTTTTTAAAAAAATATTTTTCATGCTAAAATTAAAAGTTGATACTCTCTCCACTTCTGCTTTGTTTTAAACTCTGTCTTGAATGGCTTTTATACTTTCACTCCAATAGAAGAAACCATGACATCCTGTGAGAAATCAGCCAGTTCAATTTAGGTATTTCCCTGAAGGTACTCTCTGCTGAAACACATATAAAAGTAAGGATCATTAGTTATCTGTTTTTCCAGTTTTAACATTTTGCTTGTTGAAATCCAGTCCAATTCAATGCTGAGCACTGTACACAGATTCCCAGTAATTTTGTTAATTGTTTATAGTATGTTTCCAGAACAACTTTCTTAAATGATATAAACCGGAATTACCATATATCACTAGGGTGTAGATTTTTGCCATCTGCTTTCAAAATTAGACACATAATTTTATGTGTTGAAATCTGCATCTCTAATAAATTGGATACTTCTGAATAAGATAATATAGTAAGTATGGAAACTAAATCTCAGAAACCACAAGGCAATAGGAAATCCTGATTCTGTCCTAGTAGTAGCTTCTAAAATGTATTTTTGGTCACATTCATTTAAAGACAGTGTGTGATGCAATTCTATTCTCTTCTATGCATATAAAAGGTACTGCTGACAGACCAAACAGTCCTGATTGATTATTTAAAACTTTGTAATGTTTCCTTTTTGCTTTCAGGTAAGGAGGGGAGAGAATAATCCTATCTGAAAATCTGCAGTAGCAAAGAATAATTGCTTGTATTATCATTTCCAATAACAATAATTTCTACTAATAAAGCAAAGCAAAAACAATTTGTTACATTATAGGTAGAAATAACATAATTAATTGAAACTTCTAAAACTGGAATTTAATGGGGAAAAGTCCCAAATGCAAAAGCATTTTTAATATCAGCATTATAAAAGAGACACATGCCAATTCCAGTTTTCTAAATCTCCTGTCCCTATAGGAATTGTGATGGAGGTTCATTTCCAGTGCCTGGCAAAAGAAGTTTAGAAGTTCTTCCACCTTGATTTTTGAGTCCAGAAATGAGAATCCAGTGTAAACTCAACTTATTTCATAATTCTACATCATTTTCTCAGCAGCAAACTGTTGGATCATTCTCTGGTGGTTCAAGCTCCTTATGATATACCTGAAGAAAAAGCAGGACTTGAAGTTCAGAATAAATACTATCTTTGCATTTATTGTCTTTTCAGTCTTAAAACTGATCATATATTAAAGTCATATCTTAAAATAATAAAAAATATTCTATGTTTTGTATAACAATTCTATTCCTCTGTGGTTAATATAAAAAAAAAAAAGAGAACTCTATTCTCCAGTAAACTTCCACCTCCAGTTCTGCACATAATGCTAATACTTTCCCAGCAGTTTCTTTATGTTACCTATAACCATCTTCCCTTTATGCCTGTAGCCTTACTGAATTTATATTTTCAGGTGTATTGGCTCTCAGAGAATCACAGAATGGCTGAGGTTGGAAGGTGCCTCTGGAGATCCTCTAGTCCAATCCCCCCTGCTCAAGCAGGGACACCCATAGCATGTGGCACAGGGTGGCATCCAGGTGGGTTTGGAAGATCTCTAGAGGAGGAGAACACTGAACATTTTAACAGTTTTCAGGAGGTTGCTGGGCTGAGCAAAATTCACAGAATTCCCCTTCCGGGTTTGTAGGAAAGTTTCTTTTCTAGTACCTCTGAGGTTTCTCTTTGGTCTTTTCTAACTGCAGACAGGTCCTGATCCTTTGAGGGACTTCAAAGTGACTTCCTTCATTTCCAGTTTTCCCTATCTGGCATTTCAGATATCCCTACCCAAAAACACAGTCATGCACACACAAGTCTGAACATGATCAGCTGTTTACAAGGAAGATGAAATCTCATTTTTCTTCTGGTATTTGCTACTCTGCCAGAATAGAGCATTCAGGACAAGGTAAACAGGACACCTTTACTCATACTGCCCAATTCAGTGTTTTATTTTGCAATTCTGCATTAACAAAATGCAATATTTATACTGTATAGTGGAAGCATACAAATTAAATGATTCTTTCATTCTTCTTGTGAAGTCTTGAATAAAAACCTGATTTCAACATGGTTGACCTTAATTTGAGAAAATTAAAGAAAGGTGAATAACACAAATGAAAACTTGCTAAATAGAAAGAAAAACAAGTTATCACTCTTTTTAACAAACCCACAAGATATTTATAGCAGATCTGCAAGAACTGTGGGAGTATTTAATCAAAATTGCTCATTATGCCTTTTAACTCTTTCAAAAATAAGACTGTTTAGCTTCCAGCTATACTACAATCAGAGGTAATGTAAGTATCATCATTAAACAATATCTTTGTCAAATTCTAAGAATATGTGGTAGTGCAAAGTCATGAATTTACAGTTCACAGAGTTAGGAGTTAACTAACTGGTACCCTTAGGCTTAAAGTCATGCCTATTTGTTAATCAGTATTTCAGTGGAATTCAGCATGTCAGAAGGTCATGTGTACTCATAAAGAGAGAACAGCTACTCATGACATAAAGACTCTTATTCCCAGCATTTCTTGGCATTTTCTAACTCCTCAGTCTTCATGTGGGTTCCGAAGACTTTCCATATTTGCCCAATATTCCCGGTGTTAAAACATAAAAGTCATAAAACTACATACTTTTGGAGGTCTCAGGCCACCAACATCCCACTCCCTGCAGGGGACCTTGTTGAGTTGTGCATCTCTATTAGGTTGATGAAACCTATTAGAATTCTCTGTGGGTGCCTTTAGGACTTGGTTGTGCCTATATCCCATTTTCCTCCCACTCTCTGCTCCTCATAAAGGCATGTCCTTTCCTTGTCACTGACTAGTCAGTGGTTTCTTTAAGCATCTGTGTGAAGGAGCTCCTGACCTGGACTGCAGTAGGTAAAACAAGGTGACTCCTTCCTGCCTAGTCTCAATTTCATTAGGAAAAATATAAGACCAACCTGAAGCACCACAAGCAAACAGGTTTTAATAGCTCTAGCATCCATCACACCCAGTATCAATGTTTTTTCTCAGATGAGGGCATTAAGCTGCACTGAACTGTGATAGAATTACTCTCTGATGGAACAGCTAATTTGCCTTGCATTCTTGGAACGATTTATTTACAACCAATTTGGTCTGCAGCAGAGACAAGTGCAAAGGACACAAATCCTTCTGAGCTTTCCCTATAAAGGCTTTAAAGGCAGAAACGAAAGTCTTATAAGTTCAACCTCTCTATAATTATGAAGGAAAATAAAATAAAATGTGTTAGCTAAGGTTAGCTAAAAACACGTCAGCTTAAATGACAAATGCAACAACAGCTTAAAACAGTTTATTTTGGGCTGGTCTAAACTGTTAGTTTAGGAGAATGTCGCATTTAAGATATACAAATACTTTTAATAAAAGAAAAAATAATCAGATAAACTGGCACTCAGTTTAAAATTTATTCTATAATCTGAGTTAATGAAGAGATTTTGGGGGACTTTCCTTCTGGAAAGAATTCTGCAGAGAAGGACCTGGGAATTCTGGTGGACAATGAGCTGACTGTGAGCCAGCACAGATAGATACCAGCAGATAGAGAGAAGTGATTCTTCCTCTATACTCAGTCCTAGTGAGGCCCCATCTGGAGTTCTGGGTCCAGTTCTGGACTCTCTGGAGAGTAATGAAACTACTGGAGCAAATCCAGAGAAAGGCTACTAAAAGATTAGGGGATTGAAACCTCCTATGAGGAGAGACTTGAAGAACTGGCTTGTTCAGGTTTGAGAAGAGAAGGCTGAAAGGATATTATCAATGCATATAAGTATCTGAAGGGAGGGTGTAAAGTAGTAAAGGGGAAGGAAGATCAGACCAGACTATTTTCAAAAGAGTCCAGTAACAGGATAAGAGAAAACAGACACAAACTCAAACACCAGAAGGTTTGACTGAACATAAGGAAAAGCTTCTTCACTGTGAGAGTGACAGAGCACTGGAATAGGTTGTGCAAAGAATTTATGGAGTCTCCTCAGAGTTATTCAGTAGGTTATTCAGTAGGTATTCAGTCTGGACTTGATACTGGGCAAAACACTTCAGGTGACTCTACTTATCCACAGGGATTAGACTAGATGATATACAGCGCTCTCTTCCTCAATCATTCTCTAATTCTGTGAATTAAAGGTTTTATTTCTATAATTATATCTTTTTGATTTTCCTTTTTCTAATACCTTTGCATTAATCTCACAGGTATAGTTCTGGAGATCGGAAAGCTTAAAGGAATTCATTATTAATTAGCTCTATTCCTCAGATCGTCTCCTGGATTTCTCTCTTATGTCTGTATATAATAAAAGTAAATATTGGTGAAAGAATTCCAGGAAAGTGCCTGTGGAAAAAAATATATATATATATATAATATATATATATATATAAAATATATACATACATATAGTCATCTTAATGGACCTCTATATAAAGCTACTTTCTCTTGCTGAAGTCAATAAAATACATTTGTCATGTTACTTGTTTCAAAATTAAGTGCTAAAGAAATGAAAGTCTCATGCAAGTCCTAAATGTGGTTAATATCTTACTAAGAGCACTGCAGATATTTTTAATAAACAGGAATGGCACTGTATTAATAAATATCATGTTCTAAATTTCATATTTTTGAAAATATGTTTTGTAGTGGGGAAATTATTAAGGAGCTCACTCCAGGTATTCCCTAATCATGGAGATAATTCAGACACTTTTGACTGAACAAGCAGTGGTTGTCAGAAATTGGGCTGTGAAAAGATACTCCCAGTCAGCAACACTTGCTGCTTCCCTTCTTATCCCTTTCTTAATCCTCCCCATTACCCCACTCCTGTCCCTTCTAAAAAAAGCATCAGGTTCCAATTTACTATTTTGCTCTGGGCTTTGTTCACTGACTCAATCTTATTTAGTATTGGTGATACAGTTATTCTGCAAACTCCTGCTGTAGTGATCACCCTTTGTGTCTGTCTCCTTTGTTAGATATTGCAGTTGCTAGATACTTTGCTAGTTGTATGATTTTAGTCCTCCTACTACTAACTTTTGTGTGGCAACAAGTCATTGTTGGTCACTGTTGACCAAGTATATTTACAGGTAATTTGTAAGAATTAAAGACATTATTATATAGTATTTTAAACTTTTCATGATAAATATGATCTTTTGTGTGTGCTCTTCTTGATGTTTTTAATGATAATACATTGGAAATGGAAGAAGTTTCTGAATATTATGAGTGCGTTCTTAGACAACTATGTACATTTTCATTACAGTCTAACTCCCAGTAAAGTAAAAAATAAATAGATATAACCATTTTAAATTTGCTTTTTCTGGAAAAGTCTAAGCTTGCTCCATATTATGCTGATTCTTCATTTTGAGCACATTTCCCTTTCCTGGACCAAGGAAATGATTAGTATTAGAACAAATTTGAACTATATTTTTCTTCTTGCATTTTATATATTCCTTAAATATACTCTTTTTTAAAAAAAATAAAAATGAATCATTAAAAGTTATATTATCAGTAACTATAAAATTTCTTTCAAAATATTCATCCAAAAATATGCCAGAGTATTATAAACAACATTTTAATAAAAAATAATAAGCTGATGAAGAGTCCCTGGAAATTGATTTTTGCTATCTCTGACAATGCCAAAATTATGCATCAACATCTGCAAGTTTATTTTCAATTAAAACAAAATAAAAATCTTAAGATCACGCTTAAATAATGTTTTGAAACATAAAGAGCTTAGTCTTGCCTGGTATTTCTGATCTTCCTCCCTCTAAATCTTCAAGTAAATCACTCCTGTCTAAGCAAAAAATCTTAAGTGTAATGTATGACTACAGTGCTGTGCAGTACTCGGCACTTTAACTGATTCAGCTCAAAAAAGCACACTTGAAATATATATATCCATATATATTATATATATAAAAATAAATTATAGTTTGTATGAGGAGGCTTATCTCAAACATTTGGATTTTCAGAACTGACTGAGTAAGCATAAGTTGACATAAGCTAAGCATATGTCAACTCTAATACGTTGCAGATACAGTTTATATTGTTATTGTGGTGTTGCGGCTTAGTCTAGGTCACCTTTCCATATCAGGTTTTAAAAAGTGCCCTTAAGTTGACAAAGACCTTGCAGATGAATATCTACCTTATAAACCTTCTTGCAAGGATAAATTAACTGCAAAGGCTTAATGCTTAGGTAATGTCACTGTATTCTTGATAAGTTGGAAAGATATCAAATGACATTGCATTTTGAAAGAAGTTTAGGTGACAAATAACCTGACTTGGGTTTGTGTACTGAAGGTGCAAATATAGTACTTTTTTTTCGTGTGTTTGCTTGTTTATTTTTAAATTACTTAGTTCTTACTTAGTCCTTCATTAAAATATTTACTTTGGAAGACAGTCCTATGTTTTGCAAAGTACAGTCTGAAAGATGTTCCGCTTAGTAGCAGTGACATATCTTTAATGTACAGCCAAAAGCTGCAGAGAGCATATGAATAGAGGCAGTTTTATGAGGCAGTGTTATACAGACATTTTACTCCTCCTTCCCTGCTTCAAAGGCCTGGAGCACAGCAACACAGGAAGAAGGTAAAATTCTGTCTGTTTTGCTCTTTGGTTCACTCTGCTCCACAACTTAATTTAGTCTATCAGAAGCTCAGTTTTCTCTCCTGGGTCAGTGTAAGTTAGGGAAAGATTCTGAGATGCCTAGATTGGACTAGATGATCTCCAGAGGCCGCTTCTCATTTCACCCTTTCTGTGGCTTTTGTGAAATATTACTGACCCAAATATCCCAAAATTGATAGACATTGCTAATAGTGGTAACAATCTTACCTTTCAGTAATATTTGATGGAAAGACTGCTTTTCTTTAAAGAGGAACTATGAAATAATATATTCTGAAATATATTTTTAAGCTAAGAGAAATAAAGAACTGAAAGAATAAATCATACGTGATTGACAGTTAATAGGCTATCTCAGTGAAATACAGTGGATATCAACACTGGACATAAGATTCTGTTTATGCAGTTTACCAGATATGAGGTAGCATTACAGAAGAGAATATTAGTTATTAGATCTTCTTGTCAACTTCTATGATTCCAACTACCCTTTCCTATGCTAACAAGTACATCTTTAACTGCAATTTTAGCTCAAGTTCTACAAAATTCCGAGTTTCTAATAATCATATGTATATAATATATATTTATTTTATTAAAATCTTAACTTCACTTTGAATTTTGGGGGTATATTGTGGCTAGGAAAGTCTCTATAATTTCAAATATCACTTCCAGGGAATCTGAGGACTTTTCTCACGGAAATTCTCTCACATATTAAATACGATTATCTATGAAAAGTTCAAATATCAGTAACACAGAAGATAATACAAAAGCATCAAAGTAGCAAAGGAGTAACAATAGTTGATGTTTACAAGAACTGTTGCCACACAACAGAACTATGAAATCAGCATGCTAGCGAGTGAGATTCCTACATTCCCTAAGGAACATGTTAAAGAGGCTATTAATCTATCGCTGTGAATTTGTAAAAAAAAAAAAGCAAACAAAAAAAAAACCCTTAAAATAGTAAAATCAGCAGATTAATAGATCAAAGGCATCTTGAAAATTCTTCACAAAGCATGAAGTTCAGTCAAGAGGTAATATTAAAATAGCAAAAAATATCTCGTGACTGTTATTTGTATCTATCTGGAAACACCTTTTCTAGCATCACTGCTGCAAAAGAACAAACTAGTTATGGAAAAGTAAATAACTCGAGACCTGGTAGAGCGTGCTCTAATAGATAGAATGAGTATTGGCACTCGCACTTCGATCTGCTTTTAGTGTGTTTGTCTTGTAAGTTTTCTAGCTGTATTTTATACTGAACCTCAGTTCAGCATTGGTCTGAGCTTTTTGGAGATTTTCATCTAAAACTGTTCAATTGGTCCCACAATGACATGAAGAAAACTCTCATTATTCTTCCAGTGTTTTCAAAATAGCTTTATTATCTTTCTTATTAAAAGGTCCATGCTTCAAAAGTTGTGGTACTTAGCTGATAGTCTGCCAATGTATCAAGGAAATATATTTATCATTTCATAAAAGAGAATAAGCCTTCTATTTGAGTAAACTTGATTTATATATATAATACATATATGCATATGTACTATGCAAATGTGCATATTTATTTAGTAGGGATTCATTAAACTGTGGAACAAATTATACAAAAATGTACTCTACTGTTCATATTGTAGCCTAGACCAGACAGAGTGAGTGGGATATTTTCTTCAAAATTGTTATTTCATGATTAAGATATAAGTGATTTCTAGAATATCCAAGCAACTGGGAATTTCTTGTATTCTTTCCCTGCACACTAAATTCTGTTAAAGTAGTAACTGCACACTACCTTTTTTCCGCTTCCCCCGTAAGCAGTTTCTTAGGTGTTCCTAATGCCAGATGTCTGAAGGAAACACTAGTAACATCGGAAAAGGTTATACACTGTACATTATCGTGGTGTGAAATGCATATGATCATTGCATTGCATATGATCATTCATAGGTGCAAATGCCTAGGAAAAAGTTTAACTGAAATAAAAAGATGGGAAGATGTTCAGTCAGACATTGCTAAGTGATATGTCATTTACACTGATTCACATATAAGTGTCCAAGAGCAGATTCCTTGCTATTATGCCTACTGATTGCTTTCTAGATTGGAAAAGGATGAGATAAACTGAGTCTCATATTGATACAGCATTAAATCACCCTTGCAATTTTTTTCCCCTCTCTTATTATGAATGTATCTCATTCAGAGACAAAAATATTGTGGTTGACCATAGTGTTTGTTTTCTTAAGTTTTCTTTAACTGACATTTGGGGAATGAATTGAAAAACACTGACAAATATATGCAAATTATGATACTACTACTGATCTGACACTGCTACAGTATGATAGTCCAGATGTTCATTATTCTCAAAAACTAAGAATAACCTGCTATTAATTTTGTTGCTCTTTGCTTCACACAACACTATTTTTCCTTGTAATAAATAGATCTTTTAAAAAAATGACGATCATAAAGCTTCAAGAAATTGCTTGCAAACTTCCTATATAGTCAGTTCAGAGTATTAAAATAGATGGATATAATTGTTAATAATGTAATTTTAAAAGTCCATTTGCAGTAAGTATATCATTATTACTTCACAATCTTGAAATGAAAATGTATTTTATGTTATCTCTTATTAATTTGCATTGAAAATTAAATAACATTCTATGCATAGTTAATACAGATGAACATAATTAACCTCTATATGCTCAATGTCTTCTTCAGCATCCTGATGTAAACACATTTAAAATATATAATTACATGTAATTATAAAATAATTAACTAGCATTTATTATGTATTGACTATAAGAGAACCTTAAATGATCTATCAACAAATACAAAATATAGTTGTTACTATAGAATTCTCATGCTTGCTACTTTCTGAAATAACAATTGTTAAAGGAGATTATTTTTATTTATTAATAGACTGAACAGCTGATTTTCTATTAAGCTAATTTGAAAACAATGAAAAAGCAAATTTGTTATCCTAAATTCAAATGGGGTCCCTTTAAAAATTTGCAAGCAATAGTAAGACATCTGGTAGGAGTATACCGAACATTAGTTTTTGGTAATGTGCTAAAGAATAAAAATAAATACAACAGTGCATAGTTATCTCATAAAAATATATTTTTAAAAAGACATTTATGCAGTATTATTATACATTTATGCAGTATTCATAGAATCATAGAATCATAGAATGCCTAAGGTTGGAAGGGACCTCTAGAGGTCATCTAGTCCAACCCCCCTG
>JAWLRI010000251.1:0-65499 GCA_034781795.1 Crypturellus tataupa
TTCGTTGGGTCGGTTCCGGACACGGGTCCCACGCGGAGCGCCGCCGCCACCATCTTCCCTCGGCGGAAGCGCCGGCCTCTAACCCCGGCGAGGCGGCGTCATGGCGGCCCCCGCCACGGCCTCACGGGCAGGCTAACGCGCGCTCGCGGGGCGCTTCCGCCCGCCGCCAGCATGGCGGCCCGGCGCCTCGCCGCCGATTGGTTGCGCCGCCGTGACGCCATTGGCCGGGGTTGGCGGCAGTTGAAGTGGGAATGTGCGTGGAGCGGCGGGCTGCGCGGTGGGATGGGATAGGGGTGTCCAAAGTGGGGGGCGTTCCTGGCATTCCTGCCTTCCAGTGCTCTGTGATACACGAGAGATGGGGGAGAGGGTCTCGTTCTTATATTTTTCATTATTTATGACTGACTTGATTGGTCTGTTGTCTTCCGCGTGTACATTCTGGCAAGACAGAAAGAGCGTCGGAGTCACATATTAACTTCCAGCCTGGGGAGTATATTTGTTTGAAGGAAGATCGCACCTGGAAGATACAAGGAGTTCTTCAGCAGTTATTTTATACGTTAGGATTTGCCCCTTTCTGAGGAACGTGAGAACTGGCATCTGAGGAGACGTGAAGTGACGTGGATTGCAGTCAAGTACACGATGGAGACACACTCAATTATTGACTATTTTTGCTACCTATCAGCTATCATGACAAACACCTACAATGATGCAAATCGCTAGTTTTTAAGCTGGAAGGGCAAGTCTTCGTTACATACCCATAGCATTATAATAATGTTATAAAAACGGTTTGTAGCTGCAGTCGACACTAGAGGGTGGTAAAGGAGTAGCTAAGAGGGTAACTGACTTTAAAGCTCCCCAAAATGGCAGTTATTTGAGCTGTTCCGTACACTCTTTGTGGTGTCCTCAGGACTGACCCACCGGAGAGAGAATGGGGGCTGAGATCCACCCTCTGTGTATTGTGGAGCTCTCCTAAGAGCAGCTCTGACTTCCAGAACCGATGCGGAGCGTTCCAGAGGGATCCAAGGAGGAAAATGGGGCTTGGTCTTGCAGTCCTTGTGGAAGGACAGCAGTTCTGACCGCTGGGACTGCAGCATTTGGGAGGATCCCACTTTGCTCCAGGGTTTTGTTCTCCTTGAATGGTGCCTGTTGGCAAGAGAGAGCAGAGCGGAGCAAGCGAGGCTCGTGGGGATGTTTACCTTACGCAGCTGCTCAATCTCGTTCTAGAAAACCTTTAAAAATTTGTTTTCCTTGCCCCAGCGAAGGGCGCCAAGCTTTGTCCGGCTCGGGGAGGAGAGCACCGCAGTGTTTACAGCGAGGCTCTGGATGGAGAAAACAAACTCCCAGGCTTTAAGAAGCTCCGTGCTTACAGTCTAACAAATGTTCTTGGCCTTTTCCCTGATACAAACCAGCTGTAGCTGTGCATTGCTGCCTGTAAATAGTGTTTCCCTGTTTCCGAGCACAAAGCAGCAGATCTGAAGCTTTACTGTTCCCTTTTAGTCTGATAGATTTGTGTTACTTGCTAATGAGTCCTGTGACTGGTAATCACTTGATTTAAAAAAAAAAAAAATCCCTTCCTGTTTGTGAATTTATAAGCTAGATTAGAGTTATGTATGCAGTGAACAGGAGCAAGCCAGCCAAAGATATTGTGGTCTGGGGACAGCTTTTAGGGTCTTCATAAAAAATCTGACCTTAACAAAGCTGGAACTCATGGAGAAAAATGGTGTTTATTAGGGTGAATTGACTTTCTCTACTGCCTTTTTGCATTTCAGAAAACATGCATAGACCTCCCCCCCTCCCTTTTGCTTTTCCTCTTCCACAGTGTTTTCTTCAATGCCTTTTTTTTCCCCGAGAAAATTTCTGAAGGAAGGTGATGATGGCAGAGTAGGAAAGAAGCTGTGAGAGGGACCTGAAAATCCATAGACAGAAACTGGGGGCAAAGCTGCAGAACTCGCGGAATATTTGGTCATACATAGGTTGTTATATTCTAGGTTAAGGTGTGACCAGGCTCTCTTCTGTTTTTGCAACAGGCAAGATTCACTTTTCCTTTTTTCACATCTCTTTCTCATGAGAAACATCTGCATTCTTTCTGCAAGTTAAAATTTTCATGCTTGGCATTTTTCCAGTGATTCTGATTGCCTGTCTGAAGCCTATTTATCCTTTCCAAATTACATGTATCTCCTACGATAAGCAAAGACAGTTGCTACAGTTTATAGGTGTATTCATGTTGAGGTAACATTCACTTTTCAAATCACTTATACAAAGTCAATTCTAGGTGCTTATTGGTAGGGTTTTTATTTATTTATTTTTTCTTGCAGCAGCTGAGGACTGGATTTTTTGAGCCGCTGTGCTTACTGGCTGAGTGTCATAACATGGAAAATTGTTTTGTTGCCAAGAGGTTGTTACCATGCTCTTCATTGGGGGAGAGATGTGAGGGAGGGAAGAAAAAGCAGAGTGTGTCCAAAGTCACTGTGTATTTTTTTTTCCAGAGTTGTATGATGTTTTGTAATGCACGATGTTTTTCTTTTCTTCAGTAAATGCTACTCCATTAAACCGTAGGAAAAAAAGATTAAGAGCTGAAATCATCACATATTCTGAGCTAGGGCTTTTTAGACAGTAGAAATAACAGTAGATCATCCTGCACAAACTTTTTATTTAAATTGTGTGGTACTGATAAACATGGGCTAACAGAAGAAAATCCAGCATATATGCAAAGTAAAAGTTTAGAGCAATGGACAGTGTGGCTTAAGCATTATAGCTGCCAAATGCTCTTCTATGTAGCCAAGACATAGTTGCTGAGATGTGCAGCTGCATACCTGATTCTTTTCATAATATTAATTAGTAGGCACTAATTCTAACTAAATAAACAGTATTATAAAATCATGTGCACATATGAATCCATTGTATAGTTTACATAAATCTTTCCTAAACATTGCTTGCTTTAATTTGGTAATTCATTAAGAAAAGATAATTGTTTAAGTACAGTTCCATTAGCAGCTGTTGCTATAGATTAAGAAGTTTAGGGTTTTTTTCTGGTTCCGATTGACCTTCCACTTCACAGAAGTGTCTAAACCCTTTGATGCTCATTATAGGGGCAGAGCAGGCTCCTGAAGGTACCGCAGAGTGTTGGCAAGAGAATAAGAGTGGATGGCAGCAGACTCAAGCTGGTTTCATGATTTAGGAGAAAGGGATTGTACCAGGGAACTAATGTGATATTGTCTAATTTTTTGCAGATGGAATTAGCAACATCTGTGCTGTCTTAAAATCATGGCAGGTCTAAGTGAAGGGTCCCAGCATGAGTACTTGCATGAACTTCTGGTTTCTTTCAAAAAAAAACCTTGAAAGAAAGAAGTTTGGGCTGCTACAAGCCATGCTTCGCTTCCATGTGGCCTGGAATACTGTAAAAGAAACCTACTGTTGGGAATTGTAGAAGCTGGGGGGATCTATGGGTATTTGTTACAATTTATAATTAAAAGGAGGTGAAAGAAGACAAGCCCTGCTGTGGAAAGAAAACATGGTATTTGGAGTACCTTGAGATGAATGAACACTAAGTCAGCCTCTTGTTCCAAGTTATACTGAGTCCAGGTTTATTCTCTCTCTGTTAGACTAAAATGTCCAGTTTCTGTCAATAAACACTGTACATTGTAATATTTCAGCACACTTAAGGGCAGGTTATTTCAGTTAAAATTCTGTAGACACTTTGGTAAAATCGGTGTTAATCGGATATATCTGTTTTTTTTCATACATGGTATCCCTGAGAGAGGTACACTTTCGGAGAACTCTCATCTTCTAAATCTCTCCATAATTTTTAATCATAAATTGGATTTTTTTTTTAGCATTTCAGTTTCTTTTCTGTTTTTTATGCATTCTCCTAGCTTATGTATTTAATTCATGGCTTGCTCAGGGTAAATTACTGCATCCTCAGGCTATTGTAGTATACCCAGGAGCCTTTACTTTGAATTTAATACTTCACCTCAACCCTGAGTTTGAAAGTAGTTCATCCAACTTCCTGTAATAAGTTTTGTGAAGTTTTACCTTAAGATCCATATTAAGCTTTGCATGGTCTTCAGGGCTTCTGCTTGCAGATTCCTCTAACGCTTATCTCCAGTTAACTGGGCTTGTTTTTCCGATGCCCATTGCCTGAGTTGCTCTTGCGCTTGCTTAGAAGGCTATACTTCGATCATTTCATTTCCAAAATTATTTTCTGCTTTCAAAATTCTTGTATAATTTCTTGATCAATACCTGAGATAAAGAAATGACAGTCCCTAGCAAAAATAATTTTAAAAGTCACTAATGCATCTCGTAAACTAATGGATCATGTGTCCTTGTGTGTTTTGCCCATATTAACACGTTATGAATATTATTAGCAAATATTTCCTATTTCTAGGATTTCTAGGATAAATTATATTTAAGGATAGCACCTAGAAGTACACATTGTAGCCCCACTCCTCCCAAAGCCTCGCAGCTTTCACAGTTCGGGAGAAGTTGTGTTACTGGCTGTGAAAGGCCAGACTGAGCCCCTGCCAGAGCCATTAAATCCTCCTCTGCAGCCAGCCAGCAGACGGCTCTTGAGCAATCTGAGGCCCTCCCTTCCCCTTGGGGCTGGGGATGCTGTTACTGCAGTACTTCCAGGCACTCTGCATGGGGGAGGATGAAGGAATTCTGAGGAATCTCTGCTTTTAAATAACTATAATATCAGAGGAGCAGGACCAAAGGGTTGTCTGATGTATTAAAGATTCTTCTCTTTGAAGTATTTTGAAATATCCAAAATAATCCAAGTTAAAATAGTTAAGGTGTCTTTATTACTTATTTATTTTTGTTAAGCATTCTTTCTCTGCTTGGCAAGTGTGAGGGAGCAGCGACAGGAGGGCCCTTCCCTAAGGAAGCTAAGCCAGGGCTGCCAGCAGACGCGGAGATCATCAGGCAGGGCAGCAATGGCACATTTGGAGGTGATGCCTAAACCCATTTCAAAACAGATTCTTTAGAGGAAAGCAAAGTCATAATTCATTTTGTTTGCTGAACAGGAATACTTTTTCTTGTCTAGCTACACAGTGGAAAAAACATTCCATCGTGTGGAATGACCAGCGAAGCAAATCTGTGACACGCTTGTAATCAAAATGTATATTTTTGTTTGTTTTCAGTAGGAAAAAGGGAAGAGCTAGATTACTGCTAAACAAAGTATCCTGGTGTTTTAACTATAACACAAAATAGTTATTTGTATTAGTGACAGGTGACAGTAGGAGCGAAATTTAGGATTGCGTTATCTTCTTCTGAGGTCGTATTTGAAAATCAATGTAAATATAGAAATGATCTTAGAAAGCAATTTTCTGCTTACTTTGCGTATTCCAGACACATACAGAATAGCTTCCTGTATTGAATAAGGCCAAGTCAACATTTTTCAAGCACTTCTGTAGTGCCATATCAAAAGTCATCTTTTCCCCAGTCCTGAGTTTGCTCACAACTCTCTGATGTGCAACAGTGGGAAATATTTGTCATCCATCTCATCAGAGAATGAGGTTCTAAAACTTTGACTTAAGATTCTAAGTATGGACACAAATGTCGGCTCTTGGCTCTTTACCTGCAAGCTTTGCTGTAGGGGTCTGATACTTGGACATACTGTTGGTCCCCATGTGCAGCTCCCCTGACTTTGTTGCCTTTTGCAGCAGCTAGAGTTGTAAATTGTCATGTGGGGCTAGGGCCTGGTACCAGAGACGGTGCTATGAAAGGTGGGGGTAGCTGTGCAAAATAACAGGTTATGAGGGATTGAATGTAGTGGAGATGAACATAAGATCACAGCAGTTTGCAAATGGCAAACTTTAGATCAGATAGAGAGTTTTATAGGGTATGGGTGTTTCATTTTCTGTTTTAGTGGTCCCAAGTATTCCTTAAAATTTCAAGTGTAATCTCATGATCCTTTTGACAAAATCTTGTGTTCTTTTGAGGTAGAAACAGCCATTAAGTTGTATGTCTGCCTGTCCTTCTAAAGTTACATACTGCAGGAGTGCTTTTTAAGCTAGATGAGGGTTTTTTTACTTGCCTGGTTTTGCGGTTACCTAGTTGGATCCTCTTAGAAGGTAACATGTAACACAAGTTCTTGGTATTGTGAAAAGTCTTAATTGTTTTAGTGAGCAAACCTCAGTGGGTCTGATTATTCTCATTTTAAAGTTGGAGATGAGGAGACAGTAGGGTGGAATATCTTAGATATATTTTAGCAGAACCAGAAAAAACTCAAGTGTCATCACTGTACTCTTATCTGTTGGAAAACATTGTCTCCATATGTCTCAGCAGCACTAGCAAGCCTCCCCCCGTCCCCCCCCCTTTTTTTTTTAATGTAAAATTGAGGGATTAAGGGCAGTCTGACCTGAACGTTGTCAGACTGGTGAGTTTTAACAGACCTTTGAAGCAAGTTTTGCAGCTAGATTCTAAAACTAGATGACTTTGAAGCCAGTTCTTCACTGCTGCCTGCATTTGGAAATGGTAATTATGATTTTTGTGGGAAAATAAAGTGAAATTATGTTGATGCATTTTTATGATGTTTTGTAGTAAGCCAAGCACATACCCTTTCTTTTTGAGCATCTTGGTATTTAGGGCATATAATGTGCAACTTTACAATCCTTAAAGCTTTTATATAACTGATCTGTCTGATCAGCATATACCCCTCAACTGAAGATAACAATCTAGCAGTGTTTTTACTATTATTTGGTGACTGGGATTGCTGGAGGATATACTGCTTCTCTAAGGTCGTTAGAAGTGACAAGAGAGGAAAGGCAGATAAACATGAATCTTCTCATGTGATCTTTCCTCTTTTTAATATTTTTCTAGAAATGGCTTTCAGCACTCATTTTTCTTTCTGTTCTTCAAAATCTTGGCGGTTCCCTGATTAATAACTTTATGAATGGAATATGCCATGTAATGCACAATAAAATTTCAGCTCAAGTTGTGTCCTAACTTTCAGAATCTCCACTTCCAGAGATTTCACATGATCACTTTCATTAAAATTGTGAGGCTGCTCAGTATTAATATCAGCAGAAGAATATGGCAGAGGTGACATTGCCTAGCTGGCACCAACATCTGGATTATAACTGCCAGAAAACACAAACTTCAACAGTTATGTCCAAAGAGTTATGCTATTTCTAGAAGTCTGGACATATTTGTTAAGCAATTGTCAAGGTGCATCCTTCAGTTATTTTTTCCATTTTTTCTCAAGTATGAATGTGCTATTAAATGAATGTTTCATGTAGGAAAATGGATTTTTGGCAGCTTGTCTTCTGAGTAGCATTACTAAGTATCTTTTAAAAAGTTTTTAACCTTTTCATTTTCTGTAGCATTCCTTAAGAGATTACATTTTGAAGCAACACGTTTTTTCTTTACGCTTTACTTATTGACTGATGCCTTATTACGCTATTCCTAAGCAGCAACCTTGCCACTCTTTTTTCTTGTGTTACAATGCATTAAAATAGAACCATATAGGAAATGCTGGCAGAACACTGCTTTTTCTGGGAATTACAGTTGCATATTCTTATGAGTACTGGAGCAATCAGAGAAAATCAGAGAAAAAAATGTCATTTTCACAATGTATTTTTTTTATCCAGAGTTTAAATGTGCGCTTTGTGAACATTTAAATGTAAACCTTGTGTACTTTGCTCTAGTTATTAAGAAGCTACTACATTCCCCCATAAACATGTGATGCAGAACAGCATCCATTTATTAAGTGATGTAGAAGGCTGCTTCGATTGCATGTACCTGGAGTGGACAACAGCTTAAGTCCTAGCAGTGTGTTTTATCCTTTTATATTTTTAGTGGATTAGTGGAGTAGTAGCCATGACATCAGTCCAAGCTAGAGTTACATAGCGATTGGAAAATGCACCCTGTGAACTAGCCAGCACGGAGAGAAAGGAGGAGTGTTAGACTGTCGGAGTTCAAGCTGCTGGACAGAAAGGGCCAAGTGTAGCAACTGCCAGCTAAGTCGCTTCCACACTAACTTACTGAACTTTTTAAACAGAAAGGTCAGTTTCCCCCTAACTTCTCTAATTTTAACTATAGTTTCTGCTTTAGAAACACCTTGGCAAAGCAGAGGCAGCAATAGAGTTTTATCTCACTAGCAGAGTTATGTATATCTTACATAGATCTTGCTGCTGTTGCAGGTTGGGGCACTATTTATTGTCAGGTTACCCAAGCCTTTGTGAACAGGGTGGCACGTTCTTTGTTAGAGAAGACTGAAGAGGCTGTGGGAAATCTGTGGCATCTCAGGGAATGCTATCAGAGGAAGTATTTTCTGTGCAAGCTTTCAAAGTCTGTATTAGATCTGTGTACTCTCTTTTGCACTGTGGTCTATTCCCATTGATTCAGTTGTGGAAAGGAGGCTGCCTTTGCCTTACAACTGTGAGTAAATGTGAGTGAAGCATTTAACAACAACCCATTCAGTTTCAGCTTGGAATTGAGATCCAGTTATGTCTGAATCAGCCACGATTTGCTCACATTTTGTCTGTATTTACACAGCTCTAGTCCAAACAGGATAAAAGAACATGTTCCATCTCTGCAAGCTCTTGGAATGTTCTCTGATACTTATTACAGCTATTTCCATCCACAGTGGCAGCAGATGCAGAATTACAGCTAAAAAATACTGCTTCTGGTTTTGTAATCCCACTTCTGTTTCCAGCAAACTCCCAATACAAATGTGAATCTGAATAATGCCTATTGGTTTGCAAAGTATCAATCACAAGCAAACAATATTCAATTAAATGATAATTTAACTGTTCAATTTAACAATTGAAAACATTTTACTGATTTTATCTCTGTTTTGCCCCAAATCTTCCTCTAATTTGCCTTTGCTAGCCTGTGCTTAATAGAGGTGTTTCCTTCTCTTCACACATAACTGTCTGTACTGTTTTTCTTCTGCACTGTAATGTTATAACTATAATACTGAGTTTAAATGAAGACTAAATAACCTTATCTAATGCTTGGTATTGACATAATTATTTAACCTTTACTAAGAATGAACCTTGCATTAATTTTAGTAAAAACAGAGTTACAGTGATGCCTGGTACTGCATTTTGTATAGCAGGACCTTGCAAAACCAGATTTTCTATCAGAGTTGCTGAGTAACTTAAATACTAAACTGCCACTGCCAATAAATGCCTTTAAGAGAAAGAAGAATAAAAAGGAATCTTGAACAGAACTGTACATATGGTTGTGCTTGCAATACTTTTTGGCAGCACCTATGTTTTTTATGATAGACTTGTCTATGACAAAACTTATCTAGTTACATAGATAGGTTTAGATAGGAAATTATTTATTTCTGTATAGAATTAGGCTATTTCAGGCAAATGTATCTGAACGAGAAGCCACTTCTCCAGCAGACATGGAGCTCTGAAATCCAATGGGAGTTAAGGTCTGAGAAGTCTAGCCAAGACCAAGACCTGGTGCTGCTCCAGCAGCACCAGGGCATATCTCTGGGGAAGGGCCAAGAATATCTCATGGAAAAGTATTTTCTGAATGAAATGTAAGTTGGATTTTCTAGTATGAGAAACCATTATATGTCAGATGAGTCGTGTAATATTTGCGTTTTGGACAGCTGAACATCTCTGTGGAGTGAGTTTCTGGAGATATAAAGATTTTACTCACAGGTGCAGTCAGATGATGAACTCCTTTGTAAAACTTTGCAGCAATCCCCAGAAACAACAACTGATAAATATTATCTGAGATAAATAAATGCATTGTCAGTTAATTTATCGCCGACTAATTTACTGGAAGTGAGGGAGAGGAGATGAAATTCTATAGAAAATGGATTTAGGAATCAGCTGTGAAATCTGCCAGCAAAGATCTAACCATGTTGAATAACAGAGGTAAATTATATGCTCACCTCGGGTAGACTCTTGTAGATCTACTGCAATAAATGGGGCAAATGGTAACCTAACACCATCCATGCGTCTACTCATGAATATCTAAAGGCAGAATTTGTTCTCTAGAGTTCATGTTTTTTAAACAGCAGAACTCTTTTGTGCACATTTAGTTGTTACTGAAGATTTGCACATGCATAACAAAGATAGAAACAATTAACTAGCTCTGGAGACTTAGTTTTCTTTCTCTACCTTACCTAAAATAGATTTACTTCTTTAGCAGAAATGACTATTTTGTTTTACAAATATCATTGTCTTCAAAAGCCTGTTTGGTGAATTCACTACATATCTCAGCCTTGGCTAACAACATGAACAACTGACATTTTGAGGAAGACTTCATAAACTGATGACTGAAAAAATGGCGATGTATCGACTGGACCTGAGCTGAATGAAGGTTAAGGCCTACAAATTAGAATGTTACTTATACACCACATGGTTAGGTCTGTGCCCATTAATAAATGCAACAGATGAAGTGCAAGTGTAAATCTCAAAAACAAAGCAAATCCTAAAACTAACTACAAAGCTGTAGACTTTCAGATCCCTTCAGAAAGCTACAATGCTTGAAATATTCCTTTAAAACACTCATTAGTGGTAACTCCGTTTCCTTTAAGCTATTTGTTATGGGGAGAGGCTTAGTTTTATTACAGAGCTGTAGAATTAGAACTGCTGTTGTAACAGGTGGTTTTGTGCAGTGTTTATTGCTTTATAATATTTGCTCATCACTGAAATTTAATTCAGTTTTCGGAGAGCTTTCCTTTTATACTTGTAAATCAAAACCGAACTCTGTTTCTAAGAAGTACCCATGAAATACATCTACAGCCTTAATTTATTTAAATCTACATTAGAGGAACCATATAGATCTCCTAATACCCAGTCAACTGTTTTTTTTTTTTTTCAGTCTAACATCTTTTAAACTCTTCAGAGTATTTGAGTGAAAGACCTCAAATATGTATCTAATAAAAGCCTGCTACAGCCAAAGGAACTTTCTTTTATCTGCGTTCAAATATTCTCTTCTGACCCATTCTCCTAAGCATCCATTAATTGATGTATTTTTACAGGTGTTAGAGTATGCTCTATTTTCCAAACTCTAAAATTAAAAATAAACAGCAGTCATCACCAGCCTAATAATATAGAGAGGAAATAAAAGTGGAACTGCTTCTCTGAACACTTGGAGATTTTGTGAGTATCCTCAAACTCGTCCAGCCTTTGTTATATATTTGTTATATAGATGTTCTGTTTTACTTAAATTTATTTTACTTAATTCGATGTATATGCCAATGCCAGGTAGCTTTTTGCTTCCCTGAAATCAAAAGCTAATTCTCAATTCATTTTGCATGAATTTTTTGGTATTATGTTGCTCCCTTGTGAAACACAAACATGACCCCTTTACAGTAGTGGATGCTATATCTAAATAATAAGAAGAGTACCATCTGTGAAATATTACAGAGGGGAACACATCTGGTTTGAATAAAGGAAAAAAAATGCTTACTAAATTTTTATATTCTGCAACAGATACCACATGAAACAGCCCTTTTTTCATCAGGGTATTGTGTCACATGTCAGGGACTAAGGCAGGAGGAATGAATGAATAGTAATGGTAGAAAGTCTAGTGCTGTATGTCTAATTTTTTGAAGCATGCTGGAACTCTGTTTTAGAAAGGACAACTGTAAAGAGAGAAAGAAAAAAATATTTCCTCTAGTCATCTAGGATGTCCTAGAACAATCCTAGCTCCTCTCTACATGTCACTGTGTATATGTGGACATACAGGGAAGTTTTGGGGGCATTTCTTTTCTTTTCACACACTCCAGGCTTTCATCTTCACCATCACTTTACCTTACAACAAGCCTCTCACATAGCAAATGATATTTTCCATTGTTTCTAGCAATGAGGTGATGTGTACATTGCTACAGTCAGCTGTCCTGTTTTCATGCAAACTATGAGAAAAATACTCAACAGTTTAGATATGTAACTTACCTGCTTTTGAGAATTTTTTTGAACATATGTAAATATCTGTTTCCTATATTTTTTAAAGGGTTTTTTAGTAGTTTATGCTGGAGGACATGTCTCTAAATTATGGGTGGAAGCTTGCAAGAGCAGTAAACTCTTGGTTTCCCTGGTAATTTTTTATGTATATGGCCTTGTAAAATAAATTGTTGCTGACCAGGTATGTATCAAGGAATGTGTGGATCTGTTAACAGAAGGTTTTGAAAGCAGATGATCTTTGTGTTTTTAGAATCTGTTTTGAATAAGTACCCAGAGAAAATAGCAGCTTGTTAGTGGCTGTAAGGAATCAGCAGAGCTCTGGAAACGACTCAGCAAGCTTGACATTTATGAGATTGAGCAAAGTTGGTGATATGTATGGTAGAGATGCTGGAATCATTTATGTGCACACAGTTAACTTTGGAGATAGCATGAGTGGAAGATGCTCCTCCACAGAGTTTGATGTTTGCTATAATTTGCAATCCACGTGGTATCACACGGAGTTTCAGGACCCCAGGCTGACACAGGACTGTCTAGAGAAAAAAAACCCAAAAACTTCAGATTTGTTTCTAAGCAAACTCCGGACTCCTATGAATGCATACAAGGTTGAGTAAGCTGCTGTATAGGGTGATTTAGCTGTATTTGCCTAAAAAATCTTACCTAGAAGTTGATCTACAATGATGGAAAATTATGGGTTTTTTTTTGATTGTTTATCTGTTTGTTTTTTGAATTTCCTTGAAATAGCTGATATTAAGGAACTACATTTAGAACTAAGTTTGTATCCCAGTGAAATCCGCAGAAAGCCTATCAATGGACATTGATTTTTAATGTTTGTATTGTGTTCATGTTTAACTGAAACTGATAAGACTTAAGAAATCAGTGTAGCAAAGAAAAGTTGGTCTCAGGATACTTACAATTGTCCATAGGAATTCTTTTGGGTACCACTTGTGTATCTTCTTTAAAAAAATTTTATTCAGAAATTACTGATGCACTTCAGAGGCTGCAGAATGAGCCTCTGACAGGTTGTCTTTTATAGTGCCTCTTCCAAGTTCTGACTGATCATAATAGAAGCTTGAAGCTTTGCAATGCTTTCATGTCATTGATAATAGAGTCGATAAAAGTTTCATTCTGGCATCATGCCTCTACTTTGGCAGCATATCCTTATCAGGTAACATTTCAGTCTGCTTGGGCTGCTCTTTATGTTGTTTTGCATCCTTGAGTTAGAAGCTTGGGTAAAGATTTAGAAGTATTTTGATTTGTTTTCAAAAGTGATGGAAGCATCTAATATAAGGCCTAAAAACCATGCATAAGTGCTGTTCTTGTGACTGTTGCATACTGAATTTGCGAAGTAGTCTGTAAAATCACTTGCTGTAAACTATCTACCTCTTAAACTGGCTCTTATTTTCTTGTAGCAGAAGCTGCTGTTAAGGATTTGAGAACTGAAATATCCTGGCATATCTTGCAAGTAGGAAAATCAAAATTGTCAGTCACACATCTGTTTCTGAAGCAGCTGTGGTACTTTAAAAAGGTTTTGCCTTCTCGGTTAGAATGAAATGAAAACCGATCTGTTACACTTTACGCTGCCTGGACACAGTATTTCATCTGGAATGTGAGATATTAGTTGTGTCATGCTGTCATGCATCCCACCCCCTCTCTGCTAAGAAAAAAGAAAGAGAAAATAAAAGCTGAATAAATGAATGTATTTTTTCTCTTCAAAATATATGGTCCTATGTAGCTTGAGGATATCAATATTTTTCACTGCTTTAATAATAATAATAATAATAAAAAGAACAAAGCCAAGACCTCAGAGCTGTACATAGTGGATGCTTTTCCATGTATGGAATTTCCAGAGCTGATTGCTGCTTCTAGATTTTTTGAGGAGGTGAGGGTCGCAAAAGAGTGACCCAAAGTGTTCACTTTGTATGGAGGCTTGGGGAAGCTCAGGAGCTCAAAATCAACCTTTGCTCTATAAGCAAACTTTTTCAAGACAATTTTAAATACTTTTTCTTTTTTATTATTTCTTAGAGTAACACAGAAAGCTCTTTGTTTGAAACCTCAAAGTGCTAGAAACACCACAAGCCAAAGTGCATTTAGAAGAAGAGAAATAAGAAACATCTGGAGAGTTAGGATTCTGTATGCACTGGCACAAAGATGCAATAATAAAACGCAGTTATTTTCCACGTCTGTTCTTGCAGAGAATATTATTACAGCAGTCTGCTGGCTACAGAGTACCTTACAGGAATGAGAACATGTTGCAAAGTGTTTTGATGCACAGAACAGTTACGCTCTGGAAACAGCTCTGCCTTGGCCTGTTGTGTGAAAGAAAAGTGAGGTTGGCTTGTGACTGTGGCAGGTTTGTGAATCTTTCACAGGGGTGTTTCAGCTAGTAGTTGTTAGTAGAAGGAAACATAGTGTCACTTTAATTCCATATTAGATAAGAGACATTTTCCTCTTTTTTTTTTCTTTTTAATTGAATCTTCACAGCGTTGGAAGAAACTGAATTTCAATTGGGATTATCTTCTCTGGTTCATTAGCATGTCTTTGAATTTTCTATAGACCCTCAAGAAAATTAACATTATCCGTGCCAACGAAACTGTTAAGACTCCACACCCAAATTTTGCTAGACATATTGGTATGGAATGGGCTGAATGCCCCCTTGCTTAGGAGCAGTTTATCCACAGCAAGGAACCAGGAGTGCTGGCATGGAGCGAGTCCCCAGAATGCAGACTGTGGCATGCAGTGATTGCAGCAGCACAGTCAGAGCACACTCGTGGTGCCGCAGTCCGAAGAGCTACACTCAGAATACAGCTTGTGCTTCTCTGGTATGCAAGCTCTGCGCATTCTGTATCTGGCAAAGACTATTTAATGCTGTTCTCACAGAAAGGGTGATTTCTCTATTTTGGCTACAGCTAAAATTGTTTTATGTCAGCTAGTAGGATTACTAGTAGGAAAAAGTGCATTGCAAAAAAACCCACTGTGAATACACTCTCACTTTTCATTTTTTTTTCCTCCTCATCGCTTTATGCATATCCTTGTTTTTTTTTTTTTTTTTATTTCTTTTCCCTATGGTCAATCTGTGATATAGCTTGATGCTGAACAGGAGGATCTTAGCATCAAGCTAACAACTTCTCAATGAGTTTTAAAGTTGAATCTTTGCCCCAGTGTAAAATGGCTTTCCTGGCACCAGATGTCAGTGTTGGTCTGCACTAATAATCTTGAAAGGGCAAATCTCTGTGTCCCTGTCTGTACCAAAGACTGAGCAAGTGGCTAAATGGTTTGGAGTAGTGACCACCTGTTTGTGAACTCACTATATCTAAAAGTGAACTGTAGATGAAACAAAAAGTCTAAATGTAATTATGACAATGGATTTATGAAGCTAAGCTCTGGTTTGAAAATGATACCTCACTTTCTGACTGTCTTTCTGACTGGTTATAATTTGGTTTGTTGGAAATAAAGGGCCTGCCTTAGGTGTCTGTGCCTAGTGGTCCAAGTAATTTTTCTGATGAACTTATGTTTAAACCACTTTAAAGAGTTTATGATGAAGATTGCCCTGTAAAAATGTCTGGCTACCATGTGTCACTGGCACAAATTGCTTTAGCTGTGAGTCTTCTGCTTTACAGCCAGGATCATTTAAACTGTACAGATTTTCTTGCTGCTCTGTGTTGATTCATGCTACGGCAGACCAAGGTGCCATGCCCTGTCTTTAGCAAGCATGGGTAGATACGTGCAATTTAAGATGACAGTGCTCTTTGCCATATGCCAAAGATCATTCTCTTTTTGCATTTCACATGGTTTTAATTTCTGTACTGGTCCTGTCAGACCAAATATACCTGTAACTATCTTTAGTAATTCTAAGATTTTGTACCATTTTTGTCATCTAAAAAGGTGTATAGTATTAAAAAATATATATTTTATTTGTATGTGTGCTTTTCCCATGGGGGTATATTCTGCTTGGTTTTTGAAAATTTGCTTCTGAGAAGTGAGCTGTAGAAACTGATCAACATTGCTGCAGGAGGACTCTATTGCTTTTTTTTTTTAAATGTAAAAGCAAGATTTGATAATACTTAAATGCTACAAAAATTGCATTTTTTATTAAAATAATTTTTATAAAAATATTTGGTTGAATAATAATTTGCTAAATTGCTTTATTAAAGAACAGCCATTTTTGTAAATCTCTGTATCTGTAGTTAAACTATTGCAACATGGCTAATCCTCAGAGTATCCTAACTACAACTTCTATAATGGCAATAGAATCTGTTAGGATTCCCTAACAGATTTTGTTGTTATGCAGTGCTAATTATTCCTAGGCAGATTATTTTGGCTAATCACTAATTGCTTAAAATTACTTATACTTATAAATTACTTTATATCATAAGAAAGTAAGTTCTTAATATTAAAATTATTTGATTTAAAATCTTTGCTGTGATAAATAACAAAATGATGAAAGTGCAACCTGTTGAAGTATATATGAAAGAAATGAGTTTGGGTAAAGTAGGAAGGGACATGTTTTGTAGCCAGTGACCAAAACTGCTCTCTCAGTGACGTTCTGTATTTCACCTTGGGAGGACTATGGAGAATTCTTGGCTCTTTCTGATGTATGGGCTAAAATAGCTTTTGGCATAACTTTGCCAAGGAAAAAGTTATTCTTTGTTATGGAAGCTAAGACTGACTTAGCTGACTCTGTTGTCCAGGTCACAGAATTAATTTAATCCATTTCTATTAAGTGAAGATTTTCTGTTTAACTTTTTTTATTCCAGATGAATTTGTATGGTTGGAATATGCAATCAAGAAATGAGAGAGGATTTGCATTGTCCATTTGGCAGTCTTCTTTCATAACCTGTCATTACTTAAGTGGTGAGGAAATAATGACTGTTTGATAATTATATTAAGTAACTAATACTGCAGCATTGATGTGGTGAAACCAGTCTGGCAAAGTTACTTCTGGTGTACAAAGAGAATGGAGTAACTTGAGAGTTCAGCCCATAATTCCTTTCCATCTCATTCTGTTAAGTTCACTTGACACAATAGTTTATCCTCAAACAAAGGAATAACTGTGATAAAGCCCTTAATTGCCCCAACTGGCATTAAAGTGTACCATGATTAGTTGGTGTCTTCTGTTCAACTGACACTGATACATATGAATTAACATACTGAATGTGACAGTATAAAACCTGTTCACTGTGATGTATTGGATCTTAGTTACGTGAATAAATTATGAAAATTCTACTTTTACTTCAAAAGCATACATTTGCTGATGGTTCTGGAGAAATTTTTAATCCTAGTGTGCAGTGCACTGGTAACTTTGATGCCCTGGCTAGAAATGTGTCATATATTTTTTTTTTCACAGAATGCCCAAGGTTGGAAGGAACCTCTAGAGATCATCTAGTCCAAACCCCTGCACACACAGGGCCACCCAGAGCACCCAGCAAAAATCTCTATTTTAAGTAAATAACTAAAGCATTTCTGTTTCTTGACCGCTTTGCAGCAAACTCTCTGCTTTCCCCTTCCATCATTGATGGAAAATCAAAAACTATGCTGCCCCTCTTTGTAACTCTTAAACAGTACAGTGATCTCTCTATATATGCAACAGTATTTAGTCAAGGAATTAACTCTGACTTCAAATTGATTATTACACTTTCTGAATAGCTTGCAGTTCTCTCTGTCGTTTGCATCGATCTTTTATCTATGCTAGGCACTATCTCAGTTTCCTGCTCTTACCATAATGCTATTATGACATAATGTTTATTTTTTAGACACTTTCACAAAATAAAATAAAGTCAGCAGTTCTGTGAACGTATTATGACATCAGTATCATAAAATAACTTGTGTAATAGCTTGGTTTAAAAATGGAACTAATCTATTTTAGAAATATGTTAGAACCAGAAAGTACAGCTATATATTATCCTTAAAGAATTACAACCTGTTTCTGTGTTTAGCAAATGAAATGTTCCATTTACTGTAATTTTCCTTGATGGTAGTGAAATGACCAAACGACATTATGGGAATGGTATTTTAATAATGTCTTGAGAGATGAGGTAATATTTTGATCATTTAAAGGGATTGCCTTCCTGTAGGGATTTTTATCTTCATCTACTAAAAAGTCAAAAAGCTCTCATTTGTGGGGTGCTCTACTCATGGGAAAAAAAGTGTAGTACACAGCATTTAATTTTTCTTCCTCTAATTCAACAAAGTTCTGATTCAGCTTCTATTGGAGTTAAAGAATTTTAGTTGTTTAGTTGCTTCAGTAGATTTTGCATCAGGTTATAAAAAGAGTAACTTTTACACAAGTGAACTTTTCATCTCTCATATGGTAAATCTAACCAATGCCTCATTATAGGCACTGTGTGTGTAGGATTTTCATCTAAATTTTTTATTATTCTGTACAAGTAATGTTTGGCTGGATTCAGCTTTACCAAAGTGAGGTCTAAGCCTTTCCTATTCCCTCTCACCTCTGCCAGAAGACAAAATCCTTCGTTCTTCCCCAGGTTGCCCATGGAAAGGAAGATTGAGAAGAAGGTTTAGGACACTTTTTCCAAATTTTCTCCTTTGATAGGTCTGTGTTGATTCCTTCTATTAGCTTCATTTTCTTTGTACTGGATTTATTCCAAACTTTTCATTATGAGTGGAGAGTTTTACATAAATCTTACATCTGGTAAATGAATCTATTTGTATGTGGCAAGAGTGCTATAATGATTAATAGTTCCCCTCTCTGTGTGGACAGCTGATGCAAAACACACAGAATAATTTTCTCAAAAATGCACATTTCTTACTAAAACGAAATTAGTCATCTTTTATAGACAGAAATCAAGAGCCATGTCTGCACCGAAACTGAAGTTACTTAAAAATCAGGCAAGACAATAGCACATAAAAGTTCACAGCATTTTCAGAGCACACATTGATATATGAAGCTCTAAAGATTCCAGATATTTTTCTTTGGAGAAAAGACAGACATTTGAACTCCAACCTCACCCACAGCATTACTCAGGTTTTCCCAACTGGCTTCCTAAATGAATTGTGGCTTATAGTATATTGTATCTCTGGGATTCCTTTTCTATTACATCAGCATCTGGCATAGTGATTTTGTACAGTTCTGTGACTATTTTCCTCATTTAAAGTACACATACCATTAAAATTTCTAAAAGGAAGTCACATATGTTATCATACTAAGGAAAAAAGATTTTGGCTCTAAAATGCTACCTCTACTCTAATGGTTAAACATGAAGCTTTAGTCGTGGGAGATTAGACAGCCTAGTTCTAGCCTACTCTTTGATTTTTGGCTTACATTTTTGGCTTTGACTAGTCTTATTTGTTGACACTTACTGCTTACCAGTGAATCACTTTTATCATCTATCTCTTAATATCTCTCTTTAATAGCCGAGTATTTTTTTTTCTCCTGTGTGTTCAGATTCACAGTTCTGGTAAGACTTTTAACTGCTTCAGTCTTTGACATTTTACTTCTGAGACTTAGGACACCATGTGTTGTTCAGAGATCACTGAAATTCTGCAGAAGTTCCCTTTGTTCACTGTCAGAATTCCAAAGTCGGCATGCATATTATGGCCATCTGAACAATACGATTAGTCCTAACTGATTGATATCAGATTTTTTTTTAAATGTGGAGTTCAATATGCTACAGGTGTAGTTAATTCAGCATCCCAAGCTGTGTCTTCCTATTTTAGAAGTGGCTGGGCTGAGAGCAAAATCATCTCACAAGGTCTCAAAGACCAAGAATCCTGCCCAACTTCCAAGAGGAAAGTAGTAGCTGACCAAGGTTTGTGAAATGTGTTTTAGTTTAATTGTATTTTAGTATATTGTATAATTTAGTTAGGTCATCTAGAATGTTAGATGTTTTATCGATATAATTTAATTGATTTATTATTCTAAATAATAAACAATCCTGCATCTAACGTCACTTAGGCTGATCCAGCAACTCACAGTGAAAGTCAGTTTATAACATCATCTAGTTTTATTTTCTACCTTGTTAATCTCCTCAGGTAGTCCCACACAGCTTTCTTTTTTACTAGTCCAAAAAGAGTAATTTGAATGCACCATTTCTGAAGAATGAGGGGTATGAATGAATTCTATAACAATAAATGTGACACTACTATTATATCCCTTCCTAGGAAGGAATATCCACTAATCCTGTAATTCATAGATGTTCTAAGCTATCTCAAAACATTCGATTTGAAAATCTCAGTCCTAAAACATGAGTGCCAAACTCTGCATCTAGAAGATCTTTTATTTAATAAGAATGCATATGAATATACATGTATATATAAACACAGAAGCACACACACACATATTAATACATATATATGAAGTATGTTCTTGGTCTGTTACTGTAATTGTACCTTGCTTCTATATCAATGCGAATACTGATTCTCAAAGACTTTTGAGTTACAGGATTGCCTTGCTACTAACATTTGCCAGAGTTTCTCGCTGTAGTCATCTTTGTAGCTACAGTTGTGGCAAAGTCTCTTGTCTTGTGCTCCCCTGAGAGTGCCTCTTATTGTAATTCCTGGAAAATAAACCAATGGATGTTTCAGTTCACATTCTAATGAGTGGATGACCTCTGTATCCCTTTGGATTGCTCTGTAGTGACTCATAAGTTTTGTCCAATCCTGGCTTTCTTAATATTTTCCATTCACTTTAAGTTGCAGAACAGTAATTTTTTAACAATTCAATTGTGACAACAGGAAATTCTATTTAGAATAAATTAATGCATTAAATTTGTGCTCCTTACTGGGATCTTCATGTGTCAGTTAATACATGTTTTTTTTATTATGACTTTCTGTTTGGCAGGTTAGCACTTTGAGTTTGTAGCTAGCAGACAGAACTACATATCTTCTGACTATCACTTGCTTATCTGTGTGTGTCAGACTAGGCAGTATGACCTTTGTGTGGCGCTCAGTACATTGCTCTCATGTTCAGACTAATTTAATTTACTAGTTTGCGCAGATTTTGTTTTGAAAATAAATTTGGCCTCCATGATATGTGAACTATTTGGCATAAAATTTCTCTATTATGCAGCTTTCAGATAGTGATCTATACACACACACAAAAAGAAAAGTTTGAATTAAATATGGAGCCAAGACAGAAAATTAAATTTTAAAGATACAGAAATACCATCAAAACTATAAGGGCAAAGAATGGAGAGTTAGTTCTTATAGAGCATTTTCAAGACTAATCCTCAGCAATAATGATTCATATGTGAACTGCATCAGTGTCAATAACAAGACTAGCTAAAGTGATGATACTGAAGCCTAGTGTCAGCACTGGCTTCCTACATTATCCTTTTAAAAGACAGTTTTGTCCATTCCATCCAGGATTATGTTTCTGTTCAGCTATGTTCTTGCATATGTATGGTGATAAAGTTTCATTGCTATAGCTATAGAAAAGACCTAATGCCTGGCTTCTGTGTTCAGCATATGATCCCCATATGAAGGCCTCATTTGAGCTCCCAAGGCCACTCAGAATCATGCATTTCTAGAAGCGATATTAAAGTAAAATTTGAAGTGTTATCTATCTATCTATAAGGACAGGAGCACAGCTACATCTACTCCAGAAACCTCTGAATATTTGTAAGAAGAGCCACCAAGTAAATAAAGTAATAAGTAAGTAAGAACTGATCCGTGTTTCAGTCCCAGACTAAAAAATTTACTATAGTGGCCTACATCATCATATATCAGGAAATGAGCTTCCATAAACTGTATTTCTGTTTAAGCTACCTTGTAAATTATTCTGAGAAAGAGCAGGATTCCTTGTAAAAATGAAAATAAAAGTTGTTGCTTTTGATAATGTATTAAATTTTATTCATTTATTTTTCTATTTTTTGTGGCTGTAGTATTTTGGCAGATTAGTAAAGAAGGTTAGCTGGTATTTAGAAACATAGGATGACTAAATCCAGATTTCTTACGGTATTTATAGATTTTAAGGTTCACACAAGGTGCGAATCTATCCTCAAGCCTAGCTAAGCAATTAAACTTGTACCACTTTTTTTAGATGTGGCTTGAGGACAGATCACAACGGCCTTTATGCAACCAATTCCTGTTTTCTGAATGCCTTTTATTTTTTTTCCTCTGAAAGATTTTCTAATACGAAAAAGCTTCCTCATATGGTATGAGTGTTTTCAGACTGTGTTTAGTCCTTCAGGCTTTGCCAGCCCCCTGGTCTTTCATACAGCTCGTCGGGCTCTGTGTGGGAGTCGAGTACGTGGCCAGCGCTTCAGTTCGCAGCAGAGCTGCCTGATGGGCTGCTGGATGGATGCTGCTCCTGCCCTGTCAGAGAGGTGAGCAGAGGGCTGCTTCTGGCCATGGCCTTGTCTTAGCTGCTGGACCTCACTCCACTTAGTGCAGGCAAACAGAACCAGATGGAAAATATCACCACATTTCCTGTAAAACATGACCTCCATCTGCTCTTCTAAAGGCTCAGCTCTCACAGGGGAGGGTTTCTTGTGTGATGTGGATGCAGCAGGTCTCCTGAACCTGGAAAATGTAACTGGGATATCCAGGCCCAAAGCTGTTCTCTGCACATATAGTTGTCTAGGCAGCGGTATAGAAGGGAGACCACAGCTGTTAGAAGACAAAACATAGAATTAAAAAATATATTGTAAGCAGCAATTGTATTTTTGCAAATAGATTTGATCAGCTGTTTGTAAAAGAACTATAACTGTGATGCAGATGGATCTGATAGTATTTATTTTGAAGAAGAAATTATATGCAGTAATTAGTGCAAAAAATGATTTTATCCTTTAAATATTTAAGACGCCATCAAAGTTGGTAATAAAATGCTACAAGAGCAGCCAAGTTACTGATAATTAACAACATCAGCTCCTGGAATAGCTACAATTCAATTTGTGTAGAAGCTTACCTGCCTGATTTGTTAAAATAGTTTGTTATAGTTTGTATTTTCTAGTTAAAGCTAATTACTTTAAGCAATCTAACAAATTGTACTATAAGTGAATCCAAGGGAGGGATGTCTCTCCACATTTACTGTTCCCACTGCATTTTTGTATCATTCACTTGCACGAATTGAGTGAAAGAGAAGAATCACTGATCTGGAGCAGTGCTAAACAAGAAGAGCTCTAAAAGATGGTTCAAACAATATCTGAACTTTAGGGATTGTTAAAAGTAAAAAGCCACATTTTTTAATCACATCCTGCATTAACCTTTGTGCTCTGTTATTAAATGAGGCTGCTGAATGCCCACCCTGTTAAAACTGATCATTTTTAAATACCAGAGAAACTGCTGTTATTTGAACAACTGCTTTTCCAAAAAAAAGGTGATACAAGTTTAACTGCTTAACAAACCTGTAGCTGAGTGCGCTTTCTGAGTAAACCTCATACTGCTACGAAAAGGAAACTTTAAAAAGATACAGCAATCTAGTACAACACATTACAGCACACTGCCTTTTAATGTTAACTCAAAACAGGCTTTATGCTTGTAGCTAATTACATTTCTGTAATGATTTTGTGCAGTTGCAAAAAAAAATGCGTACGCTTTTAAGGGAAAAAAAAAAAATTGGTGACAGCTGTTAACCACCAATGTTATTAGCAGGTTAATTGCCAAAGCAGCTGGGACTAGGTGGGGTTGGGAGCTGGCGTGGTGGGTTCTGCAGGAATGCCCTGACAGCATCTTAGAAGTAGCATCTTTTGGAGTAGCATGGAGCTGCTTAAGTTGGAGTTTCATCCTGGTGAGTTGTAGCCTTCATGTAGAGCTTGAGGAAATAAACCCTGAATGTTGTCTCTGACCTAGACCTCGAAATATATCTGTTTATGTATGTATTCTTCTTTTATGACTGAGGAACTATGAGGCTAGCTTTATTGCTCATGTGCCCTGAAGCATCTGTACATTAAGCAAATCTTTGAAATATTTATTTTCATAAAGTTTACTTGTGATGAAATGAGGATCTGTAGTTTCAAAAGACACTTTGAGTATATACTTTCTAAAAATGTATATTGAAAGATATAAAGTTAACTGCAGTGTCAATGAAAATTGTATATGAAATAATAGTAAACTTGTTATTAAAGTAAAAGAAATAAAAATAGAAAATAAGTAAATAACTTCTGAAAAAAATGTAGAGGGTTTTAGTAAAAATTGCAAAATCCTATAGATTATAAAAATGTACAGGAATGTGGGCGTAACAAAAAATCAAGCTGTTGTAACTGAAAATATCTGTTCTGGACTAATCTGTCATTATTCTGAATCAACATAAGCACAGAAAAGGCATTTCTTAAGTTTTTTTTTTGTTTGTCAAACATTAAAGCTTATTTTTGTAAAGTAGTAGGGCAAGTTTAGAGGAAATGCCAGCTGTGGGTTTAGGCTTCTTTTTTAATGAAGTGAAAGTAAAACTCTAGAAAGTGAGTGTGGAGCAAGAATGTGAATGAAGCAAGAGAACTTGAATTGTTGTGTTGGCTGTGCTCTTCACCTAGCTGAGTGCGTGTATGGGGTTGTTGGTGGAAATGTGCTGATCATAATTAGAATGGGGCCTTTCACTTTTAAATCTTGGTTCTCCTGAAATCATAAAGAATAAGACTTCTTGTGGTGGGACAAGTAACAATGTGATTTTTCACAGATCTCTAAATACTTCCTTATAGCAGTCAACTTTGAGATACTCCTCCCAGCTACTACTGTGTTAAAATATTATAAAACTTAAAAAACAAGAGCTGTAGGGTTAAAAATGTAAGCCTCCCTCCTTAGTCTGTGTTAACAGAAACCATAGAGATCTTCTGTTGATGTCTAACATGATGCTTTCAGAACAAGGATGCATCCAATAAGAACTTGACTGGAAAGGCTGTTTCTTTTATTTTTTCCTTTGATTTTTGGAAATAGAGGCTCTTGCGTGATGATACACTGAGGCTTGTGAATCAGATCTTGTGCATCCATACGCACACACAAACCTGAGCAAAGAAACCCAACAGCTGTTTCCACTAAGCCAGTACATTCACCAGAAATTCCCCAGGCTTGTTAATCTTTTCTTGTTAATCTTTTTTTTTTTTTTCTTTTCTTTCTTTTCTTTTTTAAGAATACTAAGTAGTCATCAGGAAAGCCAGTAAGCGTTCAGTGGCCACGTTTTTTGAGTGAACAGGCTTTTTTAGGTCTGCCAGCACTGACCAGTTTTTGAAGTGGTGACCTAGAATGCCCTTTGAGCCACACGTCTGCATTTACATGCAAGTCTTGATGTTGCTAGACTACATTTGTCTAATATAAATTTTACAAGTGAATTATTCTTGATCTAATTGACATGCCTGTTTATATAGGACTTTTTTCACTCTTTTAATTGCAAAAACATAGCTTGATATTTTATATGAGTATTGTCTAGGAAATTTTTGCTTTTCTGAAAGCAATAAATCTTGCACAATTTATTAGCATTAGCTTTTGAAGTCTCTGATTTCTTAACATCTTAAATTGTGCTGTTGATGTCTTGGCTTTCTGACAAGGCTGCTATCTTGAATGGTAAAAGCAGGGTAGCAACTACACTTGAGCCCAGATGCTTTAACAATTCTAAGTTTTGGTGTACAGTCCTTATGGCATCCAGAGAAGCTGTAATTTTAAGTTAATAAGAATGAAAAAGAATGAAAAAAACTCATCTGTAGATTACTTGTAGTGATATAATATTTGCAACTTGTGCCTACTAGAAAGTTTGCAGGGTTGGACGAGTATAAATGAATTCTGTGTCCCTTCTATCCTGTCCAGAAAATAAAACTCAGAATAGAAAATTCCAGACTTTATGGTCATAAACTTTGAATTCATGTTCTTTTATTGTCTCCTTCTCCCCATCCTCCAATCTGGAATTTAACTAACAGGCACTGCAGTAAATCACTGCAGGACTGATGTCTTTCCACAGTGTGCAGATTTATTTTCCTTAGCTGTGATTCTCATCAGGTAGTTTGGACTCTTCATTAAGTTGTGTAGCAGAGCAAAACAAGGCTTATGAAAAAGAAGAAATTTGAGTTTAAAATCAGTCAATAAATGGGTAGGCACAAAAGTAACTTCACTATCTTAAGAACAACAAAAAAATCATTTCACCGTATTACTTTAGTCTATAAAACATGTGTTTTCAGTTGTCTGACATAATACTTTATGGAAAAGGCCTATAAAATATAATGGAAATCAGTTTGTATTTTTGAGATTTTATTCTGAAAATGTGCTTTTTTTGGAAATGGATGTCTTCTGTATTATTTCCAAAACCTTTCTGAATTTCACTGAGCATTATGAGGAAGATCTTCACGGCTGTATAGTGAGGTGTTCCCATTCAAATTTCTCTGCAATTGAGCACTGAGCTCCCATTTTTGTCTTTGAAAACTTCCCACGGTACCTCCGAGTGTTTGGGAAAGGCATCATAGCTCCGTATGTGTTTGGGTAGTGACTACCAAAACAGGAATGCTGCTTTGTTTGGGGTTTCTGAGAGCATTAGGCTTTGGAATATATAACACTGTGTTTAAGAATCTAAATCTACCTAGAGAATCATAATGATGAACACAAGATTGTTGGATCTTACTAGGAGTTAATATTAAGGGGTGACATAAGTGTCTGTTATTTCTGACTCCACTTTCTTTTATGTGTCGAGCTCCTGGAGTAACAGCAATAAAGCCTCTGTGCACCACACGTAAGACTAACTGCATCTCACTACACTTCCTACATTTAGTGTGGGCCTGAAATGATAATGAGGCTTCACAATATTGTCAAAAACTGCAAACAATATGCCTTTGTAGTGCATTGAAAACCCACATGAGTAGTAGTTGCAGATTTTTCTGCTACCTGACATCTCGTTCTAGCTGATATTTCCATTTTTTCTCTACAGTTGAAAATAATTTGCTTTTCCCTAAATCTATAAAAAAATGCATGGTGCATTGCTTTAGTAGAGTAGGTAAGAAAAGAAATGTGTGTTCTGTAGTGGAAACTATATGAAAGGAAATTAATGTTGTGAGTGTTCCTCTTCTGCTAGTCAGTGATAGTTCTAGATTATTGTACAGAAATGCTGTATGTTACCACTTTGTGGTAACACTAACTAAAATTCTTGCAAGATTTAAATATTCCACATAACTTGTAGAAGGGAAAATAAGACTATCATGCAGATCTGGAATATTCCTTTGTGTGAGAAGTAGGAAAAATCAATTATGCTAATAACAACAACAACAAAGATTTCTTAGCTTTTGCCTGCCTTGTTCTCTGCTGATGTTCTTCACTTATCCTTTTGAGCACTCAGTGCTTCTTTTTATTTTTGCTTAGTGGCAATGTTAGACTAAGTGCTTCACTTCTTGTCCGAGTCTGATTAGCCCATTGACAGGAAAAAAAAAAAAATAGCAGATGGAAATAAAAAGAGGCAGTTCCCACAAAAATTAAACGTGAGTGCTATACCTCCAGAATTCCTACATGGAACTCCTTAATGCTACATTTCAACCTGTTGTGTTGACATTTTTCTGAAGCAGTTTGGGCAGTGGTTGCCTGGTCACTTCTAAGGCAGTTTTCCTCTAAAGCTGCATTGAAGTAAAGAACATGCAGAATAAAACCTGCTTCTGTGAAGGAATTATTGAGGAAAAAAAAAAAAGTGCTATCTGGAAGCAATTTGAAGAGCCCTTGCCACATGTGTAGCACACTATAAAGACTTTCTGATTTTGAAACTATTTACTGCTCCCTCAGGCTTAACCCTTTGGTAGCTATAGCCATACAATACTAAGAAAATATTATAGACAGATCTAACAGTGTATTACTATTTACAAAATAGGGTTAGGAAATGATAGTCTGAGTTGGTGTTCTGAGGATGTGAGGATAAGTTATAAATCTAAGTAGCATATTGCAGGTTAAAAGACTCGATGTAAAGCAGATAATCTGAATATTATATATAGTGTGCCTGTTTATGGGCATAGCACTTGTATTTTAATGTACAGGCTCACAGTTCTCGTGTGGAGGGTGGTGTTTGTTTTTTTGTTTTTTCTTTCTCACTATTCCTGTGTTTAAAACAAGCATATATGAGCAGGAAAACGTATACTTGCAAAGGAATGTATCTTCATATGTTCCATAATCACGGCTTTAGTGGCTAAGGGAGAAAATGGCTTTCTCTGAGCTCACAAGTCCTCTCATTACAGGCGTTTTGTTGTAATTTGAGGACCTCATGAAAGAACTGTTTACTTTGTGGCAGTTTTTCATGTGAGCTGAATGGATCACTCAACTTCATGATTACGGTTATTATTTTCATACTGTTCCAAAGGTATGCGTTTAGTATTGAAGGAAAGAAAAAACATTTCATTAGTCTTATCGTGAATATCCTCATCTTTTCCAAATAACTTGCTGTATTTTAGGGATAACAAGTCAACAAGTATTTTGGCTTTGGAGAAAATTTTAAAAGGCTGTCATGCTCAACATGAGGAGGAAACCAGCAGAGATTTCTCCTGTAACGGTATCTAGAAATATCAGCTGCAGTATAAAGGATTTGATTTTTATGAGCTGGTAATCTCTGTAAAAGAAAGTGGGTAAGAAAAGGCCTAACTTTAAGCCTGAGGGCACTAGAAGGAGGGGAGCTTTTCTTTCCCTACAGCAGTAGGATTTAGGGTCAGGCAGTATATTTTGCAGCAAACTGGCTTTTGAAGACTTGCTTTGAAGAGCAGCCTTTGTAATTTTACTGACATAAAATCTTTATGCTGCTTATTCTCACATAGAAATAAAGATGTCTGTCCTTAGCAGACCGTGTCTGTGCATCTTCCCAGGGCTGGACCTTATCTTTGTGTCTCTTTTCCTGAAATTGTTCTTTTGAACATGAGACATTAAGAATGAGCTGCACAACGGTTCCCTAGGAAATGTTTGTAAATTAAAGGGGGTGAGGGAGTTCTCTGAATCTTTGTGATTTTTGAGAGCTTGCTGCCTGGCTGGCTGGGTTGCCACTTTGACTTCTCCCTTAACTCAGCTTTGTGCTGCAGCAGCATCTCTTGGAAGAAGGATGTACAGCAAAACAGGCCCCTGATTTGAAAGAATATTAATCTGCCATGTTGGATATCCTGGAACAATTGTCTTAATTTTTGCTGTCTGCTACATATAGCATGTAATTTAACCCAGCTAGCCAAATCTTAGTGTTATTTATATATTATATGTATGCATTTTCTGGCAATCAAATAAGTCATTTTTACTTGGCTGCAAGAAATGTATTGTTTAAATGTATATTTTTGATTCCTATTAAAGCAGAAAGCAGTCCTAGATCCGACATTGTGCTGTTGCTTCTATAGGCTTTATTCAGAGTACAGCATAAGTGAGAGTCAATAAAACTCTCAATTTCTAATTTTAATAGATTTTTTTTTTCCCCACTTTTCCAAGGTTTAAAAAAAGCAATCACTCTTTAGAAGGCAAGTCTGCAAGCAAGTTTCTGGGAATATATTTTTCTGACACAGCTTTATGTTTCTCATCCTGTTGTGAAATTGAGGAAGAAATCATTGATGATGATTTAGCATTGCCTTAATGATAAAATAATGATTCAGTGTTTTGCTTTTTGCTAACCCCATATTTGTTTTTGAAATTGTGTATGGACTTTAGCGAAGTGGAATTGCTATTAACACTTGCTAGATCTCAGTGGTATGGAGACTGCCTGGGCATTTTGAATGGAAATAATATTTTTGCCTTCCTTAGTGTCAGGATTCTACTCTTGGATTATGCAGACACTTCCCAGTGAAGACAGACCTGAAAACTTCAAATTTATTTATTTTTAAAATAAGACTTTTTTTTTTAGGCTTATGTCAGGATCTATCTGTGTGTGTATGAAAAACAGCAAGTTCCAAAATCACTTTAAATTAAAAATGAGGAGAATGATAGTTTGTGTTCCCTGCAAGCTGCCTGCACTTTTGAGTATCCAAATATAGCTAAAAAATATGTGGCCGCAAGGAAGGATTAGTACCATCTTATGGTAAATATGATTAAACAGAATAATCTATTTGAAGTTTCTCTGGAATTTGCCATGCCTGTATTTGTATACCTTTAGCTAATCGTGGAGGAAAGTGAGTAAAGGGAGTTTTCCTGAGGAATGTATTTGTAAGTAATTTGCAGTTCTAAGAAATAATGGCTGTTTAGTTTATTTGGAATTTGAAAAATGGAAAAAAAATCTATTTTCTTTCCTGTCTTTTATCATATCACTGATAAATGAAATATTGCAATATTTCATCAGTGAGTGTAGAGAAATCATCAGTTGTAAAGCAGTATAAGGCCAACTGATTTACATCTTCAGTGTTTGGTAAAATAACTTGGAATTCTGAAATAACTGAAACTTCATACTGAAACTTAATCTTGTGGTAAAGAGAGGGAGAGGGCTCTAGGCCTATCTTTTGAACAATAGTCCCAGGGTAAATGTATGAAGTAAATATTAATGATAAAGTATAAGTTACATCTTCAGGGTTTAAGATGCAGCAGACCATTGGTTAGGGTCTGAAAAGAAACATAACAAAATTAACACTAGATGTGAATATATGGAGGAACATATAGAGTATCTCTGGGGAGCTGGATGTTACACTTTAGACATTATGGCTCAACATGGCTTGACAGGTTGTCTAACCTCATTTTGATGGTTGTTTGGTTCCTAGTAGGCACGGGACCTTGGTTAGAACAACTACAAATTCTTATTTCAGAAATCTCAGGGTAAGGCATGAGCCTTCTAAATATATACATATACATACATATATGTTTTTCTCCTACCTGAAGAGTGTTTTTTTGATACAGATGTGGAATTTTGTGGCTGCTAAGGCTGCCATGGTCTTAGGCATGTGTAAAGGGTCTGAAAGATGCAACCCTTTCTCTCTTAGGGCCCTATTCTGATGTATATATGCAGAGTGAATTACTTTTGTGAATGGAAAAATCTGGTTTGGAAGTATGCTAGCCAAATGGGGATTAAAGAGATGCTGTCCAAGATGGTTAACCTTCTCTTTTTTTCTTTTCTTTTTTTATCAAATATAATGCTTATAAAATATGTCAAATTGACAACTGGAAAGTGAAATTTATTTTTTCTGAGTGCAGACATGAACAGGTCTGAGTACATGAACAGGTGTAGATCAAGCTGATAATTTTTTTGTTGTAGTTATTTTTAAAATTTGCATTTCTTAGTTACTTCTGCTACTCTTAACATTGTAATAAGCAAAGGTGCATCTTCCTTTCCTCTTGATTTGTTACTGTGTTTTCATATTATACAATGGAAAACTTGCTGATTGACAATGAACCCTCTGACCAGGAATGACTAGCCTTGTCTGGGATGATATAACTGGTAGTTAGATGCACATGAGCGGCAGCCACTATTCAAATCAAGGTCAAAATTACAACATTTCTAAAAAATTCAAGCATCACAGTAAATAAAAAAGGCAGTGTACTGAAAAACTCTGTAGACTCCTAAGCTTGCTCTGTGTCTGCTCTGGTATCTCTCAGCTGCCCTTCCTGTGTTTGCAGCCAAATCTGGCTGATGGACTGACAACACTTTGCTATAGTTTGTCTTCCTATAGCTGCAACTTCATCTTTCCGCATCACTGTTATAGAATTAATGCTAACCAGAGCTACCTAAAAAGATCTGTGGCAGTCTCCATGTTTAAGGCTTTTTGCACATCTTTCCCTAAATATTATCAGATGACAATGGATTCTTTGGTATTTCAATCGGACATGAGTTTTTCTTCATATGTGAGTTCTTTTTTGTAGAAACAAAAGAGCTGTTGTCATATATACCATATAATTTTACTAGCGTGCTGTACTGCTGCATAAGTGACTATAAGTTGCAATTTTGGATTTGTTCACGATGGGCCATATTTAGTAAGATCTATATTTAGGAAGTCTTATGGATTTAAACACAGCATTGCTTAAACAATCTTGGCTTTATCAGAGCTTAAAGCCAGGATGTGCCATTGGGCCTTGAAAGGGCTTGTACAGAATTCAGCACTCTGCAGAACAGAAATTTCTTTCTTAGTACCACAAAATAACAGCAGTTCATTGAGTACTGAAAGGGCTGAGCACATATTTTTAAGCAATATAGAGCATTTGTTGTGAATGAAATCTGAATATTTTACTACCACTGATTAAACTGTTGGGGAGATATTAATGCCTTAAGATGTGCACTTAGTCTGTTTTTTCAAATGCTTTTTTTAGACTCGAGACTAGAAAAATAAAGTGTTTCCAGTGTAGAATTCCAGTGTTAAATGACGTATGCATTCTGTTGAGGTGTATCTCACTCCTTTTTAAGGGCAGCTCCAATGATTTTTGCAGGTTGGTAGTTCCGCTTATATCGGCGACATTAGTGCTGCTTCATCCTGGAGAGCAGCTATGTTCATGGGGCTGTAAAATCCAGTCTTAAAAAGGTGATTACAATGTATTTGGGAAAAACAAGAGTTGTTATATATTCTAGATGAAGATATCCATGCTTTTTTTGTTTGGAACTGGTGCACAATGGCAATAAGTGTTTGACAGCTTGCCTGTCCATCTAACTTGCTTGTTAAAGAAGTTTATATGTGTTGTGTTGTTGTTGTTGTTCATGTTTACTTAGCAAAAGTGCTTTGTTAGTTAAGCTCTTAGGTATAACTGCCAGTGTGAGTTTAAACTTTTCTACTTGCTTTTTAAGATAAGCAACTTTTGAAAGTGTCTCTTCTAATTTATTTGCTTTGGCTTGCATTAAGTTGTAAGATAGATTTATAATTCTTAAGAATTGACATCAAATAGAGAGTTGACTGCAAAAAGTATATATATTGATTTATGGAAAAAAATTATTGGACAAAGTGAATGAGCTTTGGTTCCTCAGAAAACTGAAAAAGAAAAACAAAGACTATTTTTAGACAGCTTTGTGCTTTTGTACTTGAGCTCATTTTCAAATATTCATAATACAGTTCTTCATTCCTGCTCTGTTTCTTCTTCATTTTCCTTCACTTGAACATAGTTGTGGAGAAGCATAACCACTCGGAAATACCAGACTTATTTAGTAGGAGCATAAATGATGACAAATGCAACTATCTTGGGAAATGAAACCTGCTAATCCATGTCATTGTAAAAACATATGGTACTCAATAATGGCATTTTTGTACACTGAAACGAATATGTCTGTTCACTGCTAAGTGTCTTTGAGCTTACTCCTCAGAAGCAAGGTCAGTCAGACTTCCTAGAAAACTATGGCACCCCAAAAATAAAACACTTAAATCTGGACTGTGAAGTCGATTTGTGAGGTCTTTATTAACTAGAGTGAAACTCAAAAAATCTTTCCTGAGGTGAAAAGAAAGCTTTGACACAGATGCACTAGTTTTGGTCTAATTTTCTGAAATGAAAACAAAGAAGCATCATTATATGATTTATTTCCTCAGCAATTTTGGACTCTGCACTGAAGAAAGTAAATTGGTTTGAATAGGAAATTTCGACATATTAAGTAGCTGTGCTAGTTACCATTCCAAAGTTGCTATGCAGAACTACTGTTTTGTTAAAAAAAGAAATTTTGAGATATTGGTGAATTACTTGGAATTTCCATATGACTTATCTATCTTCTGCAGCTGGCATAAGTTCTTTGCTGGGTTGTTTTTTTTTTTTTTTTTTTTTTTTTTTTTTCTCCCCCTACTTAGCATCAAAACCTCATATGATAGTACTTGAATTTTGGATTAAATGGAGAGTACCTCCATTTAATGTCAAGGAAAGTTCAACAACCATGAGTAAAATATTAAATCATAAAAAATATATATTTTTATTGCTTATTTGGATATAAAATGGGGATAAACTTGTTCTAGATCTTTTAATTTGGAGGTCTGCAGTTTTGGTCCTATTTCTCTGAAGTCATGGAAAACTTCTGGCTGATTTCTGTGGGCTTTGAACTGGGCTGCTTAACTGTGTAGTTGACCCTGCTCTGAGCTGGAGGTTGGAATTACAGACTTTCACGGCCTCTTCCAACCAGTGTTAATGACTCTCAGATCTTAAAAAAGAAAACCTGGGCACAAACTGAAATTACTCTGATGTTGTAGCAATGCCTTCCTCTACTTAATTCTCTGATTATATTAATGCTGTGCTGAATTTCAGATGGTATTCAAAACAGTATTTAAGGGTTTTTAGGTTCCAAGCAACAGGAGAATAAATATATAATGTCATGAGAATGACACCATTTGAGGTCAGAGTTGTGGATTTCTTTTCAAATACTGATTTTAATTACGAAGTCTAAATCTGAAACTTCATGGAAGAAACTTTCAACCTGCTTTTTGTACATAAAGGAAAGAAATATGTATATATAAACAGTTTTAACTTAAAGTATCAGACAACTTGATTTTCCTATTAGGAAATTGTATTAATTTGCCTTGTGTTTGCTTTTTAGAACAGCAAACATTTTTTGGTGCTGCAGTGGATTTGGTCATTTTTAAGTCAGTTTACCCTCACAGCTTTGGGTGAGCCTGCCTTTTTAATCTAGTTTATGCTTGAGCTTTAAAAGGTAACAGCTAACACCAAATAGACATCTTTGAGTTGAAAGAAGTGGTTAAAGATGGATACTTCTTAAAAATCAACAGAACCGTAGTGATCCATATAGGTTGTAGCTTGAAAGTGATTTAAGAGATTATTAACAGTCAGGATGTAGAGACCTGGTGCAGAAAGCTAAAAAATCAACTTTGAAGACCTTCTGTCTGCACTATGTTGTTTTGAAAAGTATTGCTCAGCATTTCAAAGTTACCAGCGATGAAGGAGCTCCTCACGGGGAATCCTGCTCTGCACAGAATATATGTTGAATTTAACAAATATCGTTCCTCAGAAAAATCTACTGCTGCTTTACAAAATGCGTAATTTCTTTATCCTGTGTAAATGAAGTGATTTGCCCAAGTTAGCTAATCCACAGAGTAGCCCAGAATGAAATCCCACTGCTCTGATACAAAACACAGTGCTCTCTTTCTGCTCTACAGGAATATTTCCACCGTAATTGTACCAATAACTGAACTAAGAGAAGCATGGGTTTCTATCTTATTTCTTTAATTCTCACATTTAGAGAGATAGATCAAATATTCATAGCTGATCCCTGGGAAAATCTGATGGGAACTAAAAATAATGTTTTTTCACCTTTTGAACTCGGTCTTTTTTGGTGTCCTGATGTGGTCTGAGAGATACTCATCTTTAATTAAAATGGTATGGGCATTCCAAAGCCTGAGAGCAGTTACATAAAATGTACCAGATTCCAGTCTGCCTTCTCCAACTTAGTTGGAATAAAATGCCGAATATGCAGGCCTCAGTAAGTGCAGCTGAAGGTTAAAGAGTGTTAAAATGCTTCATACGCAGAAAGATGAATCATCCTTGATTTTGTTTCTCCTCGGTATGTGGATTTCCATATCTCAATAGCTGTATGATCACATTTTTGGCAGCCCATCTATCAGTAATTGTAATAGACAGTTTTTTCCTTTCTGTAAACTTAAAAACAAAGCTGCTAGTCCTAAGGATGAAATCTGACAAGTTCGTGTTGGCCTCAAGACGTGTCTTAAATGACACTGGTTAAATCCCGCAAATGCTTTTTGAACTACCCCAATACGTCTTCCAGGGAATCAGCTCCCTGTCTACTAGGGGAGCAAAATATGTGATCATTTTGAGGGTTTTTTATGTGCCACACAGCTGTCTCCTTTTATAATGTATATGCAGATACAAACAGGGACCTCTTCTCTAAGCATAGGTGGAAAGAAATTCCATCAAACGGTCAAAATTCTTGCGTCCATATATGTTGCAGACAATCTTTCCTTGGAAGCATAGTTTCATGACGTAGTCTTTGTTTCAAGATCAAAACCATTTCCATCAATTCCAAGAAGAAGAGTTGTATTTGGACAGTTGGAGTTGGCCTGCTTTGGCTTCTCAGGTTGGGGGACTCCTTGCCTACTTACTGGGCATGTGTGAGTGTTGGGGGGAAGCCAGCACACGCTTACTCTTGATCTAAGGTGAGCACAAAAGCATGAAAATTGGAGTATAAATTATGTGGTATTATAAAGGCAATTTATAGAGCTGGCCCAGATATACCAACTGTTTACAAAAGTAATTCTGAGTAGGTAAAAACTTACTATGCCTCAAACTTGGTAGTTTTATCAAACTTGCTCAGAGTTTGAAGCGAGGTAGACCATCTTTTGCAACAGACATTAAAGGAGTATAAACAAACTTGAGGGGGGTCCACCTAAATGTTTTCTCTCAATAGTTTCCTCTCTTGCATAGTGGCATGTTCAAGCAACATGTTCCTGTCATTTTGGCTCAAGCTGGTGGAGAGAAATGCCAGAAACCTTTTGCTTCACTGAGAATGACTGTTTGTCCTTTGAGATGCTGGGTACCTCTTGCATTGACATGCTCATCTGGACACATCCAAACAAATTTCAAAATATGATAACCTTTCCTTTTCAGGGGAAAGCTCTGCTGTCTGTGGGAAAGTTCAGATTACATTCTTCTTTACCCAGTTATTTTAAGGAAATAAACTGATGCCAAAATAAATAAATAAATAAAAAGATACGTTGCTTCTGCTTCCTCTCTGACCTCCCCATCCCTCAGTTTTTCATGTCTCATTTTTAGCTGTTATCAATACCATATTTTTTGTCTTGTTTTTTATTCTTAAACTAAATCATAATGCTTTACTCTTTCACTGGATCTTTATAGAAAACAATTGGAAAGATAGGAAGCATGCTGTAATTTTCTTTCTCTTGTTTATTTTTTTTTCTCATTTTCTGTTTTCTTTCACTTTCTTCTTTTTACATAACAAGACATACCTGCCCAGTTAATGCAAAATAAGGATGATTCCTTTCTGAACTAGTAGTAGACCACACGTAGAATTTGAGAAATACACTGGATGTCTTTTCACAGGGTTCGTATCATTATTTTTGCAGATTACAAAGGATACCATTATTTCCTCAAGACTTTCTTGCAGTCAAGAATACCTCGCCAATGAGTCAGTACCTCATATTTGGACTTCTTCTAATTTTCCAGTTGCAGTGGCTGTCTGTGGGTTGCCTTTTTTTTTTTTTTTTCCTTTTAACTCCATAAATGTAAGAAGAAAAAAAAAAATAAGTGAAAACAGACTGAAATGTGACTCATCCTTCTCATCAGGGATTGGTTTGCTGATGTCATTTTTTATTCTCTCCAGCCAAAACCCGGGAAGTTATAACTAGTCTAAGATGATATTATGTTTCAGCTATATTGAATCTCAATATTCTCAAAAAAAGATGGAAAGAAGTTCTCATTAAATAGCTTTGAGCCCTCCTTGAATCAGTTCTTTGCTCCTGCCTGTCACATGAACCTCATATTAGAAGTTACAAATCCTGAGTGGAATTTCTGAGTGAAGCAGCTGCTGTGCAGCCCGTGGAGAGGGGTTCCTGGCAGGGGACTGTGCAGCTGTATTAACCTTGTTTAAGGCAATGTGAGATTCTACTTAGTGTAACTCTGGTTTCCCAAACTCCCTAGGTATTTTGGGGGGAACTTGGTTTGGAGAAAGGGAAAGATTTTTTTTTTTTTTTTTTCAATGTTTAAGAAATATGCTGTAAGTTAAGTATGAATAGAAGTTTTAGCTTTTTTTGAATATAGGATGCTTAGAGTCTCTTCGCTTGCTTCATTTTTATTAGCCTTTCTGGAAAAATAGCCTTTTAATTTGTTTTTCTTAGATGGGGCATGAATAGAATCAAACAGATATTAGTAGAGAGAATTATAAAGCTATGAAATAAAACCTGTTTCAGGAACAGCACTGTGAAGTGTGGTGGACAGTTGGTTTGGAATTCCACCAAGGCAGGTGATGTGCAGGAGACAGGATGCTGAGGGGAGGCCTGAAGAGGAGAAAAGGGAGGATGCTTGGCGCTCTGAAAACAAGAAATTGCTCGAAGAAGGTGGAGTGATTTGCTTCATCTGCGTGTTTGCCATCTCTCTAACCTGTCTGGAATTGATTTCCTGGTCATTTGCAGACCTTTTAATGTCCTAGGCTAGAGGTTTCACTCAGTTTGCTGTGAGGAACAGCCCTTGCTGCTGTAAGTCTTGGCTGCTCAGAGGCAGAACCTTGCCTGGCCTGGAAATGAGCCCCGTGTTCTGCTATTTCTCGGGCCTTTCAGCGTATGTCCACGTCTGACACAGGATACGGTGTGAAGTCATTTGTGTGCTGCTAGCTGTAGGAAAGAGAAACAGCCATGGTTCAGAAGTCCCCTCTGGCCAAGCGGAGAAGTTATGTGTCTGTGAGACAGCATCCTTTAACAACCGAAATATTCCTTAGGGTCTAAACAGCAGGAGAACAGGATGTTTTTCTGCCTCTTTTACCTGCCCCCGTTGCCGTGAGCCATAGCACTGCTACGGATGGAGAGTGGGGGGAATGGATGGTAGAAGGTATGTGCAAGTCAAACGTGGACCACAGGCACTTTCTGGAGATACAGTGTCTCTTTACCCGACTCTTCTGGGTGGTCATCAAAACTGGCTTGGGAATCAGTTGTACATTTGTAAAAATAGTCTATTGCCAGGACATCCTAAACTGTCATTTTCTATTCAAGTGATGACCTTCTGGATATTACTCCATGATACGTTATTACTCACTAAAAACAATAAAACGGTTAATTGCTATATGTTAACATTAGTAAGCTGTCGCTAATGTCTGTAACCATGCAGATACTACGAGCTACCGCCTCCCATTCACAGGAATAATTCTCCATGTTAGCATATTACACTGGGTCAGAAAACTTAGGCTTGTTTTAAGGTGAGCTGGGACTACATTCGGTAATTTTACTCTACCATTAATAAATAGTGTTTAAAAAACACTGCACATTCAGCCACTTATTTCCTTTTTAAATTACACCTCTGGCAAACGTTCAGATGCCGTGGGATGGGGCAAGGGCTAAAAGCAAACGAGTGCAGATGTGGTGGAGTGTATCCTGTGCAGTGGGAGGGTGGCAAGGCAGGGTGCGTGAGCAGGGAGCGAATCCTGGCAGCCCACGCCGGGCCCCGCGGGACGGATTCACGGCGCCGGGTGGGATCTGCCGGTGGCACGGAGGGGAGGAGCTGCTCAGGAAAACGCGTTGTGGCTCCCCTGGTTCTGTGCTCGGCTTTGGCCTAGCCCTGACCCTCGTTGTAGCAGCTTTCACAGCAGTTTAAAGAGGTACATTTGAAACCCTATTGAGAGGTAAAAATGAGTCTTGAGAGCCATGCGCCAAACAAGGGCTAGATTGTGTCCGACCCGCATGCAGTTGTGTGACCCTCCCTGCAATGCCTCACTGGGCATGGACAGGAGAGAGCCACTTTAGTGCCCACATCTCCTTAAAACTGGGGCGGCCTAAACCCCGAGCCCGGGTCTAGGGCTTCCCCTTGGAGCCGACCGGAGCGGTTGAGACATCCCGAGCTGCCGCTCTGCTGTGCTCCCTGCCTTATAGGTCCTGCCTCAAACCCACAAAAGGCTGAAGCCAGAAAACAGTGATTAGTCAGCTCAAACATACTATATTTTACCCAATTAAAACATAGTCTGGCCTTATAGTTATAAAAAGCCGTGGAAATGAGCTGTAGTTTAAGAAGAGCTGCAGCTGTACAGGGGTATGTTTTGCCCTTAATGAATATATGTAAAGCCTATTAAATGTAATGAGTCCTACACAGGTGATTTGATGACCTTGGGATTTCAAAATACTTTATGGTTTTGCCTGAGTGGTAGTGACTCAATTTTCCAAGCCAGGAGCAGCAGATTTTCTTACAAAAATATACATATTCAGTTAACTTTTTAAACACTTTGCCATTTTCTTAATGAGAACAGAGGATTGGATAGATAGAGTTATTTCTATTTTCAGGAGTCTGTGTAATCTCTGTCCTTATATTGTGGGTTTGTAAACTCCTTGATTTATATTTAGTAGCAAATATTCAAAATATACGCACAATTATGCCACCATATTTAGTAAGTTCTGCAGTCATTATTTTAACTGTGGCAAAATAGTATTTACAGGTGTCCTTTGTTAATCCTTACTTCAAAAGTATATTTGATTTTAAAGGTGTACCACAAGGACAGGAAAAGCTCTTTGCTAAGAGATTAGTGCCAGATTACTGCAAGACTGTGTACTGAAGTAATGCATCTTACCCTTAGCTTCATTTCTTTTCTCTGAGTTTGTAAATGGTCATTATGGCTAGATAGAAATTGAGAACGAAAATGTGTCACTAAAAATATGGAAACTGGCAAATTGTTTTAGATGGGCTGAAGAATTTTGTTATAAGCTCTACTCCCATGGAAAAAAATGATTCTTTGGGTGAAACCTCTATGATAATGACAAGTAGAGTTTCAAAAACATTGCTTAAGCAGTGCAAGAAAGAATATGCCTATGAAAATCCTGAAAGTGATCTATCTTCTTAAAAGTAAAGGGAGCATTCTAAATTCTGCATCTATTCTGTTCTTTCTCATGTAGTATAACTTGGTGCAGCCTCTTTTTTTCTAGTTCAGATACTGCAAAAAGTGCAGAATTTGCTGCATTCTTGTTTGTGCAGATGACTTCTCTGCCAAGGAAAATATTCATCTGTGTGCCACCCTAACTGAGCACTTCCTCTGCTCCATGGGTGTGTGTGTTTGGTCGTGTTGATGGTTTATTGTAGCTTATATGTACATGTAAATGGTGGGTTTGTAAACTCCTTGATTTATGTTTAGTAGCAAATGTTCAAACAGGCCATTACACTTCTGTCCTAATAACAGTCCATTACGTTACCTCAGTCTGTGGTTATAATGTTGAAGGCTCTATCTTTTTTGTTTTTTGCCCATAGAACTTGAATTTATTTATTTCACTGTTGCAAGAGAAGTAGTCTACGCTGTTGAATACAGGCTGGTTACTGATTCCATGTCGTCTTCTGTGGTGAAAGATCTTGTCAGGAATACGCTGTACCTGATCACTGGACTGATTTTTTTTTCTAGAACTATGATATTTAAGCAGGAGTTCTGTCTGCTTTGCAGTTTCCATTTTAACTGGAAAGTTCTTTATTACACAGTTTATAAAAACTGATCTGCAGCACTGAGTAGGGATCTGGAGTAACGTTCCCCATTTTCTCCTTCATTTGTTAAAGATGCTTAAAAAGAGCATTATATCAAATTAAGCTTTGCTCTTTTTAGTAGGAGAATTAGTGCGATGTTGAGTGTTGGAAATATATAAAAGAAATTAAAACAGCATTTTTGCTTGCATTTTTTTAAATAGTATGTGAGACATTTAAATATAGCCAATTATACTCAAATATTTTCTTCCTGGTATCCTAAAATCTATGCAACATTGATATTTTTGTTATCATGTGAGATCATGTTAATAAACAAAGCTAAAAACTCCAAACATGAAAGATTGTAGGGAATACCAGAATAAAAAATGATAATTGCAGAATTTGCTAATCAACAGAATGTAAGAGTTGAAAAACCTCCCTGAAAAGGATACTGCTTGTCACTGTTCCACTGAATGGTAGGAACATGTTAGGGAGAATTCCTTAATAGTCTCTCTTTGAAAGTGTAAACGAATATGCCATATACATGAGATATATAAAATCTAAAAATAAAAAGCTCCATGTCTGTGTGTATTGTCAGGAATACAGGCAGCCTGTATATGTGCAGTATTAGATCTACGGAACAGTTATACTACCTACATTCAGTGAGTTTGCATTTAAAATGATTTATTATTTTGCCATAGTTGTGGGAGTGATAAAAGGAAACATTCCTGGGAAATTCGGAATCCTTGCTATGCCTTTGATATTTTTTCTTTGTTTGTTTTGATAGGCCCACAGCTTCACTTTATCATCCTCCTTTTCCTTTCCAGGGAGTTTATCATGCATCAAGAACTTGCGCTGGGGATGTGTTTGTGCTTGGCTTACATGAATAAACTTTAGTCAGGTTTGCATATTTGTGACATTTGGAACTATAGATCCCCAAAATAGATATGGTATAAAGCAGTTATAGTGTTAAAAATAGGAGTTCTAGAGCTTCTGTTACAAACTGCAAAGAAGCCTGTCTGGCCAGATCTATGTTGGTTTGCTAAATGTTCAGGATCTGAAGCGAAGGTGGAAATATGCAAAGTTAAACAGCTGTCTCTCTTTTTTTTTTTTTTTTTTTTTTTTTTTTAATGCTATTTTGATAGGCATAACTTCAAACTCAGTGGAGGAGATCTGCAGGCTTTGTCTACATCTTGCTGTGGACATTTTTGCACATACCAAAGTCTGTGTGGGCTCTCCTCTTGTAACCGTATTTAGCCTTGATTTACATGCTGAACTGATGCTGATGTAAATGAAGGTTCTGGGCAATTTGAAGGGCTGTTATGTGACACGGTGTAGTACTTTGAACTATGCGAATATACACCCTTCATAGTGCACCTTCTGGTTTTCTATCAAGAACTGTAAATCTTCCCGTGATATCAAACAGTTGCTACTTGAGAAATGCAGAGAAAGGAGAAATCCAGTGACCCATTGTGGAAATTATTTATCTCAGACTGTGTTTTAAACCAACTTATTCCTCACTCAAGGGGACTCAGGTTATAAGGTAAGGTTTGTTTTCCTATGCTGCACTGCCAGCAGCTGCAGTCAGAAATTATATAGCTAACAAGAAATATAAGAAGACATGTTATAGGTTTTTACCTACTCTGGAAAGTTTCAGGTATAAGGATCTTAAATGAAAAAAAAAAAAAAAAACACTAGTAAGGAAATGTAAGAAGGCTTTTAAGCAATAATATTTTTAAAACATCTTAGACTCAACTATCATTCTTTTAAAAGGCTATGAAGCTGGTTTCCTGAAATGTGTCATGGACTCAGCTGAAGCAAAATAAAGCATTCCAGTGAATAGGGATGATAGGCATTCCCCTGCACAATCTGTTCCAGCCGGTTAACGGGATGAAAATCCATTAGTTGATGGACCACAGCTTTGAAAATAAGCCTACCTCATGAATAGGTCCTGCATAAAATTTTTAAAGGGTTGGTTAACACTTTTTCACAGCAAAAATTAAATATAGATGTGATGGATTGCTTTCAAGTGAACTATGCTTTCAATTAGCATTTTACTAAGCTTTAAAGGTGGTAGGAAATGTGTTCTACACATACATTCAAATCATAATGCAAAAGAGTTCAGGAAAAAAATAAGATATTGGAAAGAAGACAGCATAGGAAGGATATAGCAAAGGAAGCCGAATTAACTTTTCTCTTTAATGAATCTCTTTTTAATCCTGAATTTGAATTTAACCAGGCAACTGTACTCAAAGTGATATGTTGTCCTGTGTTTATAATCCTAATGGCGATATTAGTACACACAGTGCTACACTTATAGCTCCATTCATCAGAATTATGCCTGCTTTAGTTTTGTGAGAGTTATATGTAGATTCAAGTCTTGCATCTTTAACTCTTATAGCTTCATAAATTCTGATTCCTTTCTTGCTTCCTTTTCTCTATCACTTCCTTCTGGTCTTGCTGCTGTTCCCTTTCATTCCTCTGTTAATCATTCTTATTTTGATCACTGTTGATGCAGTCTTTTCCTTGTTGTTTTCAAGGAAGAGAAATGGCAACATTTAAAGTAATAAAAAATGTGAAAAAAAAATTATGGCTTTATTTTAAGTGACTTTAAAATTGAGTTTTATTTATCTCCAGATTGCTTTTTTTAAAAAAAAAAATTAACTGATAGAAGTGAAGGCTATTTTCCAGAAGGAAATTCACTTCTGAGTGGTAATATGGTGGTTCTCACATTTTAAATGACTAGAAGGTCTGGAAAGAATCAGAAAGATTATACAGTCAATGTCCATCCTTTAAAGCAGACTAAACTATTCCTGTATTATTCCTGACAGATGTGTTATCTCAGATGTTCTTAAAGACCTCCATGGTACAGAAAGTACAAGCTCAGGATGTAGCTCCTCATCACCATTAGTTGCTCTGGCCACATGCAGCAGGTCTAGTGTTTCATGGGAAGCCCTCCAGAATCTGCGTATGGACAGAAAGAACTCACTGTTCATGGAAAATAAATTGGGAGGCATATGGAGGAGTAGGGCCTATGGGTAGCTGAAGAAATCATGACTTGGTTTGCTAGGGTGGCTGTATGTACTTGCGTATGGCTAATGAGTTTTGTTTGTTACTATATTTAATATATTCTTTTATATATGTTTTAGTCACACGTGCACATATATGTGTATAACTAAAAATGGAGATTTTCTGGTAAATGTAAACTTAATGATGACATACTACATAAAACATTCATTACATATCTGCTAGTTTTTTTTGCATGGGAAACAATATTCTGTGTAAATGGATCCTTTCAGTCCTAGTTTATAGTGTGTGTAAAGTTACAACCACTTTGTTTCACATGCAAGTGATTTCTAAGTTTCTAAGCATAATAAATGTGGTTTTGTAAGAGATCTAATACATATATAAATTCTTAGGAGTTTTATGGCCCTTTGTCTCATTATTCCCCTCTGAGAAGGGAAATTCTTCTCAGATCCATCTCCATTTCGGCATCACAGTGCCCATCTGCTCAAGATGCTTCCTGCTCCAGACCACCCAGAATGGTTCCCTACAGCTCCCCGGTAGCCAGGAGGCTGGAGTTTGGAAATAACTGAAGAAAAGTTATTATGTTTAAGCTAAAAGACAAAACATTCAGTACATTTGCTTACCTGGGCTTTATCTTGTTTGGCAACATAGTGCGCAGAACTTGATCAATAACTAGCTCTCCTTGGAGCATTACATATATTTCACCATTTAAGATTACTTTTTACTTATGGTTACCATGCGTAATATGTTATTACTAAAATCCCTCCTGGATTATGGTTATATCTCTGGCCATTCTTAATTTAAGTCTTTAGGACAAGACTATTTATTGGCATATAGTGTACACAGTCTTTCAGCTTTTATTTTTTTTTTTTCCTCTAGGAAGTAAGATATAACTTGGGACTGATACAGTAAAACGGCATCCTGAGCTGCTTATTCTCATTAAGGTCAGTAAAATTTTTGCAACAGGCTCAAATGTTTTATTCATCAGGCCTAAGTATCAAGTAAATGACTGTCAGCTGCAGGTATTCCAGAGAATTAGCTGTAAGACTGATGAGCAAGGCTAAGAAAAGAAGGTGTAATGCCAGTAATAAGAGCGGCCAGTTTAGTTACAATGCTTTGGTAAAACATTATGCAGTCATATTGACATGATGCTTTTAGTGTTCTCTTTAGCATCAGTGTGAAAAGGGATTCTAGTGAACGTAGGGTTGCCCTTGCCTGCAGCTTTTGATTAATGGTATGGGAAGTGCGGGTTGATCAGTCTGACTGTCACGTTACTGTCTTTTCAGTGTGGTCATTAATGCTCCTGAAGTCTGTGAGAATAAATGCTGTAGTATTTTTAAATATGTGAAACTGGCAGTGATTGAATCCACTTAAATAACAGGAAACAGATTTAAAAAAACTTATGACAGCAACACAACAACAATGGATAAAATAAATACATACATTTTAAATAATTTCTTTTGTTAAAATAAATTATGTTCTAAATAGCCAATACAGTATTTTTTTTTCCTAAGGATGTGTTCTGGGAAATGACAGGTTCTGAAAGTGCCAGGTTTGTACTGGGGGCAGCACAAAACATACTAAGACTTAGTTGAGTTGTCTGATATCAGTTGTGGCTATAAAGTTGTGGCTAAAGACAGTGAAATGAGTATAAAACAAGTACTGCGCTATTCTTTTAAAATGATGGATCAAATGTTGAGGTTGTGGTAAGTGCCCTTATGAATGGATCCATGGGAGCAAACACAGCTCACAAGCCTGTTCCTGAAAGAAAAGAAGACTGAAAGATGAACTTTCAGCCAAATCCCCTGTTTATGGTCCATTGTTTTCACTAAAACCCTGGGTAAGAAAAACGCTTGGAGATGTGACTCTTCCTGTTGAATGGGACTTTTCCTCTGCATTTGCGCAGATCTTCAGTCCATGTTAAAGTACAAAGTGAACTAGCTGAGGATCCCAAGGTAAATGATATTAAAAAAAAATAAAAAAGGAGGGGGGGGAAAGGGGAGGTATATTTGAATTACAGATTAGCATTTGGCCTTGCCATTTAAGTGCGCCACTTGCTGTGACCCTTTTATGTTTTCACTTAATCAGTTTAAGTTCTCAGGCAGAAGAAAACTAGCTTGACAGTGAATTTGTAATAAACAATGAAATAATGATGCTCCCTTTCTTGTAATAGATAAAGAATAAGTTTAATTTTCAGAAGGATTTCATGCAAGATTTCCCCTAATTATTCTTGATTTTTTGCTTAGAGTAATGTTGAGTTTAATTTAATTGAGGCATTCTGAAGGAAGGGCTGCCAGCACTAATAACCCTACTGAGCTTATTAGATTTGGACTAGCCTGTAGCAAAAGCAGATTTACAATGACTGACATAATCCAAGACCCCACACTAGTGCAATTTAAAAGCGAAGTATCATCCTGCTTTTCCAGATTCAAACTGTGAAATAGCATTACAAGGTTTAAATGTAACCAAGTAGGAAACATTTCCTTCCCCTCCTCCATAAGGAGTTCAACTCATTTCCCATCTAACAGTTGTTGGGAAAATTCTCCCATAAATCAGCAATAAAGTTACCAATCTAGTGTTGTTTACATGTGCAGCTGATACTAGTTACTGGTTTTGGTCATGAAAGTTGAGATTTTGAGATGATACTTTTAGTTTGGAATCTAGCCTGACTGAAGATCTAAGTAAAAAGTAGTGTCGTGTTCATTTGTTATATTCCTCCCAATCCCATTAATTTTACATAAGATTTTTTTAGAACATAAAATTTTTACTCAGATTATGTAGAGTTACTGCTTATTGGCTGAAACAGAGCAATGGGAATCAACAACATGGGTAGAATGGAATATTTAGTTACGTTTTTTTCAGATTACCATATCTTTAAATTTTGAGAAGCGTCTTAGCTATAGAAGCAGCTGTAAAAAAGGAGACTTTTTACTGCACGTATAAAAGGAGGTATGCACTGCTTTCATGTGGAAGTTTTACTCTTGTTTTTGTTTTTCTCTTTCCCCTCACTTAACTTACTTTCAAATTCTAATGACTGTTATAGTATGTGGTTGCTCTTGTGTGAAGCCTTAGAAAGCAGCCTTTCACAATTTTGGGTTTCTTCTGGGTCAGAAATTGGCCACAGTATCGCGGCAGGGCCTGTCCCCAGTAGAGAGAGTCTCTCGCTGGTGGCAGAAATTGGTTGCGTGTCCCGCGTCTCTGCCTCTATTGCTGTGCAGAGGTGGAAGGGAAGGGCGAGAGCACTCGGTGCTACCACTCCTGCCAAGGCTGTCTCTACCAAGTTGGGCTTTGTGAAATATTTTGAGCTTAATGTATAACAACGGGTAGATTTAGGGTGTTTAGGAGTGAAACAGACTCCAGGAATCAGGGCCCCTGTATCAGGTTTTCCTTGGCACAGAAATAAACTCCAAAAAGTTTGTATCTGGCTTTACTTTACTGAATGTATGACCTTAGGCTATTCCACATTCCTCTGTTCTTACAGAATTCTAAAAACTATGGAAAAAAAGTAAAAAAGAGAGTTGCTACGTAAATATACAATGTTATTTTATAGCAGGTCAGCTTCTCTCCTATTGAGAGAGGAAGGCGGGAATGGCAGGAGGTGACACTGAACATACTTGGAATTATTTATCTGCCCACTCTGAATTGCCGAGTCTGAGTCTGTTTACAATCACATTGACTAAAGAATGTCTCTCCAATGTGATGCCATCAAATAGCTTAGGCTTAGTATTGAACTTGTTTAAATGAAAAATAATAGGCTTAATGACTAGAGTTACAGTATTTGTAATTACACTGGAATCCTATTTAAATATACATTCAAGTTGAAAGCTACTGCTTATAAGGAGATGTAAAGGGGTTGTTTCTCTAAGCAATTTGCCGTCTTTTCTCTGGTCATCTTTTTGAGTTATGTGGTATTGTTTGGTGGTGAGCTCAAGGCATAAATAAACTTGAGGGATGACTTCTAGATATTGCCATGGGAATCTCTTCAGAGGAAAGGTTAGACTTAAAATGGTTGAAGGCACCTTTGAAACTCTCTCGGACTCCTTAGGAAAAAAATGCCACTGAGAATGGCAAAAGGTGTCGCTCCGTCTTTTTTCTTTTCTTCTTTTCTCTTCCCCAAGTAGCTGCTAGAGAGAAAATACAATTCTACCATGTTCTTATTCTAATGTTTTCTTGAAGGCTAGAATTAATGATGGCAAGCTTATTCTTGCTCTCTCTGTGGCTGTTTTCTATGATTCTGTGGTACAGTCTGAATGCCGTGTGTTTTCTATCATAGCTTTCCACAGGTTGTGTGCAGGGTTTTCAGTGGTAAGTTCTTTTAGCAGTTGTCAGCATTATTACAAGAATTTTGACATAAATCTGCTATAGTTACTAGCAATAAGTACCTACAGGAGATTTTTTTTTTTTTTTTTTTTTCATTCATGAGCACAGGGATCATTCAAAAGCCTCCCCCTAGTATCAGTATTAACATTAATGCTTCTGTTCTTGATCATACGGATGACCTGCAATGGGAATGACCATCTGTCTGTGGGATGTCTTGTATAGTGTGGCTTTAAAAATGTGATATATTCCTTTGGGAATGCATATGTGTTGTGTATTTTTCAGGCCATGATTTAGCAATGGCAACATACTGAATTATGACTGTAAATTTTCCTGTTGGTTGCGCTCTCATTAGTAATGTGTGTATAGAAAAGTGCAAATGGCAAAGTTCAAATCTCATTCTAAACTAGATATATCTAAAGCAGCTGATGATTCTAGCCTGTACCAAGTAACATTAACTTTTCAAGGGAGATTTCTTGAGCTCTACTGAAATTTGACATCTAAGATATATCACTCCTGAGATCAGAAAACAAACACAAATGCTCATGAACCTGTCAAAACAGAATTTTACTATGACTAAACAGATTAACAAGTGGTAACTCTTTCTTTCCATTTCAGTTTTTCAGCCAGTACTCACCAGTGCTTATGGCTGCATTTCAAAAATAAAATTGCAATGGCTTGCACAGCTGTAATAATAATTTTCCATCGTTTCTCATGGTTACATTTCTTCATCCGTGGGGACTGAGGGGTCCTGCTTCTGCAGTGAAACTCCATAAAGGTTTCAAGGCTGCTGTGGCAAGACTGCTTGATGCAAGAGGGCAGGGAACAGAATTTGTCCTTTTAATTTTTGTTCTGTTTCGGCTGCATTCTTAGGATAATTCGTGGTCTATATGGATGTAGAATTGCAGTGCTATACCAAGTCTTCCTTGGGCTTACTTCTGGCATGCTGTTCCTCTGCTGAGGTGGCAGAAAACTTTACAGGCTCTAGGGTTCTGGAGTGGCTGTTAGGGACAGAACTGCTTCCACCAATTGATACTGGGTGGATCTGTGTTTCCATGCAGCAGATCTCATTCTTAGGAATTGAGGCAATTACTGATTGAACTGCTTTTCCAAAGATCATAAAAACTCTAGGAAGAAAAAATGTATCATTCTAACTCCAGCTGCAAGTGGCACACACAAAAGAGTTTTACCTAGTGCCTAAACTAGAATATTAATTAAACTACATTGCTGATGGCTAAATACTAGGTTGGGGTAGGCGGATTGCCAGTTGACAGAGACCAGAGGCAAACTAGGAGAAAAGAAGATAACTGGACAGTTTGGACCATCATTATACAAAAATACAGAGCATCTTCCAGAGATGTGCAGGAGTCATCCTAATGGGTAGGACAGTCAATATTTAGCACACTAAATATTTGGGGAGCAATGCGGGTTTGGGGATAAGCAGGGTGTGATGCAGGGCAAGCTGCACTGGTAGCCCCCTTGCCCCTCTCCGGGGACTGGAGTCATGTTGATAACACAGTTACAGCAGGGCAGGGGGCACTTATCTAGAGAGGGGAGGAAATCCTCCTCCCAGCAAGCTGGAAGGGATCAAGTTCCTAAACAGTGAATCAGCTCCAAGTGGGGCTATATCCTCGTTCCCAGGAAGCGTGGGGGAGAAGGGAGGGGGGGTGTTTAAAGCAGAGCTTTCCAGAGGGTTTCGCACTGAATTATGTTTTGTTCTCTTAACAACTTGTTCTGACCCAGCGTATGTACTGCACAGCAGCAGCAAAATAGCCTGAAAGTGTATTTGCAAAGAGAAAAGTTCAAGGAAGAGCGGAGCTAGCTCTGATTCGGTTGTTTACCATCAATCAGACTGTTGCTTGGCAGGGAGTGGATGATTATGAGCCTGAACAAGCTGCAGAGGGGCAGGAAGAGAAGTGGAGGCAGCATTCTTCCTATTTAAAGCTGCATCCCCTGGAAGGAGAGTTTGCAGACGGTGCTGGAGCTGGTGCTGAAAAAAAGGGCGCACAGACTTTGTCCTGGAACTGATGCTGAGAGGCAGAACGATTCCCCAGCTGGCTTCATGGTGCTAAAATAACCACAACCACACTTTTTTTTTTTTTTTTTTTTTGCACTTTTTGTTGCCCGGGAGGATACATGTCTAATATCTAGGCATGATGGCAGTCTGGGTACAAACGAGAACTTTTTTCATCCTTGCTGCTTTATTAGGGCGCTTTGTAACCATAAAAGCACAAGAAGAGGAAGAATACGATGGTGGTGAGTTTCTCCTTTCTTTCCCTTGGTGTGCAGGGTGCTTGTGGCATAATTTGGACAGCAAGTGGAATGGAAAAACTGCGATACAAGAGTTACAAGATTGTTTTTGGTTTTATATGTTGAGAAGGGGGCTGAGAGGTTTGCACTTCGGGAATATAATCGGAAGGCACAGGGAAGCTTTTAAGTTAAATGCAAAACGTTGCTGTGGGGCTCCCGGGAGCAAACCCTGCTGCCGCCTGGCATTAGCAGCATGTGGGGCTGCCGAGACCAAAAAGTTCCCAACAAAAGAAATTGCTTCAGATGAGACCGAGCGCAGGCTCGGGGGCTGGAGACGAGCCCGAACAGTCTGAGCCGAGAGAAGTAAACACAGAAGCGCTGCAGGGTGGAGTCTTTTTTGCCCTGAACTGCATCTGTTTTATTACATTCTTTGTTTTAGAGAAATGCAAAAAATGTTATTTTCTGTTTTCATTTTCTTTTGTTTTCCTTCTCCTCCTCCTCTCTTTCCTTCTCCCTCGCCTTCCCGCTTTCCCCCTCTTACTGTTCAGTCCCCAGGGACGGAGTTTGATGGAGTTTAATGGAATACAGGCTCACTGTCTTGGTACTTTCCCACCCTTCCCACTATTCCTGAACCACTTCTGAGCAGTGGTTTAACAGGCTGTGTGAAGGCAGGAAGGCTGGCAAGATGCGTACCTGACTTGTGTAACTTTCTGAGGCTTTTTTTTTTTTTTTTTTATCCCTTTTTATTTAATATCATTTTAACCCCTGTAAGCTAAATTGATAGTCAAGGAAATTAGTTAGTGGCTGTACTCTTTCTTAAGTTTAGATGTTCTTCCATATTTTCGTTTCCTGAAATGTGAAAAGACTTGGTTGTAGGAGATTGTCTAGCTTTGGCACTCCTGAACATGTTTTTGGGGCTTCTCTGGAAACATTCTCGGATATTACTTGGAAAACAAACCAAAGTGCTTCTAGGTAAATTAAAACCTAATATAGTTTGCAATTATTGTATATTTGCAGGAGTTTTATTTTCTTATAACTGAAATTCTCTTGTCATATGCTGCATTGCACAACTGAGAAGGACTGGAATCCTGATGCATAAGATGGTGCAGTAGTTCTGATAATGCTACTCTGCAAATAAAAATGAGATTATCTGGGCTGTGCACAGTTGTGTAGGAAGTCCTACTGAGGGGCCACTTGGTATAATGTTAGGAGAATAACTCCCTCTATTTCCATAGAAGAGACGTATATTTTCCAGGTAAGTATATAACAACAAAAAAATAATTATGAAAATACTGACTTCCTTTTTCAGTATACATTTAGTAAAAGAAGATGGCTTGCCTTTTTTTGCCTTTTTTTTTAAAGATATCTGATATCTGTGGGGTTAAGTTATTACGTGTCATTTATTAGTTTGTTGCTATTATGGAAATTATGGGATAAGCCAGTAACACCACCTTCTGGGATGTACATCCCATACACTGATGGCTGGGGAAACTGTGAGAGGTACACGATCTGCCAGAGAGTAAAATATGCCGTAAGAAATTAATGACATCTGTTTGTAGTCATTTCATTTATTGATTTTTCTGTTGAGAATATAGTAGCTTTTGTCTGCCATACACAGGAACTGCTTCTTCCTTATTTAAAAAAATTAAAACAACAAACCTAAAACAAAAAGACAACCCCCCAAATTATTGGAGTGTTGACAGAGAAGGTGCATAATGAGGAGTAAGGGAATATATCCTGCACACGGGCCTGGTTTAACTGTATAAACAAGATTCTTTCTGTTCTGATTCAGTTCCTTGCAGAATGTTTTGTTCTTGTTTTTGTTTTGCTTTGTTTTCCCCCTTAGTCTTCAGCTTAGTACTAACTTGTGCAGAGGTCTAAGATGAGTGTACATTGTTCTGTACTCTAAGCAGTTTTATACACCTTGCGGCCTTTGCACTTTTTCACCTCTAGTTGTTCAAATATGTTATTTGAGTGTAGGTGCCACAGTAAACAAATTTCAGAGCTCTCTAGAGAGGGAAGAAAAGCACTTTAGCAAGCTTAAATTAGAAAATATGTACAACACCTTTACCCATCATTTTTCATGCCAACACTGAAAAAGTAAATATTAGTTCTTGTAAACCACAGTGAAAGGCAGAAGTAGCTTTTGCAAAAGTATTTTATGGATTTTTTCACCACAATGAGTATGAGACCTATGCCAGGTAGTGTATTAATAGGTAAGTGCAAAATAAAGCACGTAAAATGATTTTCAGAAATGTTTAATACAAGACCTCCAGTGCTTCCTCAAACCAAGTATACTCCTTAATAATTGGTTTTGGCACTTGCTGCTGGGTTGAGTCCTTTTTAACTATTGCCATTCTCTTTGTTCATTTTTTCCTCTTGGAACCATTGCAGATTGATCAGTTTTTCTCAAGAATGCTTGGCAGGTTACTCTGTATAATACACATACTTAAAATGCACACAAAAACATGCAAGGCAGATGATTTCAAACACAGAAAAGCAAAGCAACTGTAGGCCATCTACATGCTTTTAGTGTCTCTCTTTAAATGGCATTTAGGAATTGTCATTTAGGAATAAAGTCAGAAAAACCTAGAAAGAACAAAAGATCCTGCTTCTGCAGTTGATTCTTTGTGGGTGTGCAGTTGGTTCGGAAGGCCAATAGGGCCGAAAGATGCTTACAAGACAGCTGGAGCTGTGCACTCCATAAGCACTGAATACCTGGAGGCCCCTAGCGTTTCGTGTAGGAGTTTCCATGCAAAGAATTGTCTTTCCTCTTCCCTTAGGAATCAGGATAGAGGAAATTACTGGCAGAACTGGTGCACACTTCTGGGCAGTTGCTTTCCCATCCACAAGTAAATGTGGATGCTTTTTTCAAATAAGCATTTTTTTAAAAAAAACCTTCTGATGAACTCGGTGAAAGATCTCTCCCTTGATTCACTTGGATCAGGCTAATGGAAATTGTATCTCTGTGGAGGATTCATCTACTATGAACTGCATCCAAGCATGGCAGTGATGACCTATTGCTGTGATTTCCTACATTTCTCACTGCAGTCCTGTATTTGCCAATAGACTCTCATCAGTTTCTTCAAGGTGCCCTTGTCTGCATATATCATGGTAATTTAGGCATCTGCATCCCCCTCCTTTAATGTCAGCCCTACTTCAGCTGGGGCCACTGAGAGACCTGGTACTGATTTTAAAATAGTTGGAATGATTTCCCTTGCTCTGCTGGGTGATTAAGCAATAATATATAAGGGTCACAGCATCTGTGTTCATGATCCATTCTGTCCTCTTTGAATTCTGGAGATCTTCCACTTTGCCTGGAAACCATACAGAGGAGGAAGGAAAACAGTGGAAACAGAAATGACTGAGCTGGTAGAATGGAGGCTAGTAAATATGTCCATAATCCTTTCACTGGTGTTCGGGACATTAGGGAGGAAAATGTTGCACAGTTTCCTGTCTGTGAAAGGTGCTGGGAAGGATGTCCTCTCCAGGATAGGTGCATTGGAGAATGAGTTACTAAGAAAAAGTTTACTATATCTATGAAAAAGAAGGTGAATTCTTGAAGGTTTATAGAATCTTTAAAGCATTTGAGGAGAATGGAGAGAAAAAAAAAAGAAACTTCTGCATTTTCAGCTCTCTCAAACCTAGTGAGAATCTCATGGTACTTGAGTTTTTTTTCCCCAAAAAGTTCCAGATCCCAACATCATTTGCTTATATGTGTACTCTGCTTTATTTGAGTTGAGCGTGTGCATATAGGTATTTGTGCTTGTGGGTTTAATCGTTCCAAAAAACTTGAAAAAAGAAAAGATTATGGCTCTAAAAATCAGAAAATGAGAATCCCTCATTTAATGAAAATGTTGGTGTTCTCTGGGGACTGACTCATGATTTTTAAATATTTGTGGTTGGCTCCTCAGCTTGTAAAAATGTGAGAAGGAGTTTCTACACAGAAATTTCCACAAGGAGAGCCCTCCAGAAGGCTTTTTTTCCTACTGAGTGGACTCCAGCTCAAAATTATGGAGTCCATAATCGAGGTTCACACAAGCTGTACACACACACACTTGATTTTTTTTTTTTTCTTTAATAGATAATTTCTGCCTACAGAGTAATTGTGTGCTCTGGTTGTTACTGCAGGATTTTTTTTTTGCCACAATGTTTATAAATATAGATTACTGCCATAGAAACGAAATGATTGTTTCATCCTCTCAATCTTCTCAGTCTCACTCTCATTGACTTTTTGGTATTCTCCTAGTTTATTTCTTGGTGAAATCCAACTTTGCAGTTTATTCAGTATAGTAACATTTTATTATTTGGGGTTGATCTGTTCAAGTAAAACACTGTAACATCAATCCTGTCTAATAATAATGTTTATTCACATAACATAAATGTCAAAAACATAATTATAACTTTTTATAACTTTGTTAACTTTCAGAATTCTTAAAAAAAAAAAAAAAAAAAAACCCTCTGCCAAATCCCTGAATTTATTATAAATTCACCTGTGAAAACAGTACTTAGAAACATCTTCTGCTGTTCAAGTAGTATCTAACCAGATTCCTGTCTGGGTTAAGTGAGTCACAGGAAGTTACGTGATTTGTCTGTGGTTAGGATTATTAGGTCTGCTCAATTCACCAGGCTACTTTTTGTGAGAAAAGAAATGCAGGGATTCTTTCGTGTACATGTAGAGAACCAATGGCTCTAAGGGCAGATCTTCATCCAACGTTATGATCCTTTAAGAGAACTGAGCAGATGTTCATGGCCTGTGTGCAAATATTTTTCAGTATACTGAGAAAGGCAATGATCTCGGTGCCAAAAAATAATGCAGTAATAGAAAAAAGCGGAAATTCCAGCTGGAGACATGTGATCTCTCCTTATACATACACTGACTGTTTCCACCTTATACGTCTTTGTGGACTTGCTTTTTTGTAGGTGTGTGTAAGGTCCTGATGATAGAAGAACTTCTGAGAAACAATTGATAAGGCAGAATAAATCAGATGGTGCTGACTGAATACTTAGATCAGGAAGGAGAATGGATTTGGACTTTAATACCTTATTGTAGTCAAAAGGCCCTATCCTTAATCTAATGCATAAGGCAAGAATAAGTATTCTCCAGTGTAAAATGAATAAATTAATCAGATTAACTTGGAATTTCAGTCTTTAACAAAGGCTTCTTGCAATTGGGAACTTCAAAACACTAGGAAAGATTGTTGCATGCTCTGCAAAATCTCAAATGGCAACATAACCACATTGTTAAACTGCAGCTCTAAAGCCCTAGCAAGAATGCTGTATGCAGAGGATCAGGTGTAACTTGAACTGGAATTTGTGATGCACTAATTCAATGTCCAGTAAAAGGGTGTGAGGAATTTTTTTTTTTTTAAGTAATATCATGCATTTTTCAGATATTTAATAAATCGGATACTTTCAAGTTGCATTTGAATGCAAAATTGCATTATGTCACATTCAGAAGATGAGAAATGGCATGTTTACTGTTTACGTGTTCAATGTAGTAACTACATGATGCGTGTACAAATCACACCTTCTTTCCACAGCTTTTTATCATATAATATCTTTTAAAGACTTGGGTATGATTTCATAATCTCTTATACTTTGAGAAGATCACCTTGGATTTAAATTCAGAGAAATTAAGGGAGTTCTGTTGGTGAGCTATGAAAGAGTATAAAATAGTGATATGGCCTATAAAAAGTAACACAACATTGACTATAATCAGAGGTGATTCAGGGACACTTCCTTGATGAAGCTTTAGCTTTACCTTTATTCAGCAAAGGAAGTAATTTTCTCAATGTCTTAAATTCAGCAAATCACAAATTCCTCCCTATGATGATCAGGGCTGTAATTATCAGTCCATATCGTTTGTTATCTTCCACTTCTTAGATAAGTTGTAGTAGTATTAAGCAAATTTAAGTCAATGAGAGTCTCCCTTCTGAGGACTTCTGAAGTATTAAAGGTTATTGCAAAGCTCCAGTAGCTATGGTAGTGGATATCTTGTTGAAATATAGCCTTGGGAACACTAAAGCATGGTGGATGCTGTAACCCATGTATTTTCTGCCCATGTTGCAGGCTCTGCAGCTGTGGTTTATGTTGAAATCATTTGGGTTGCTTTAGAAGAATCTGAGTGCAGAATATGAGGTCTTATGCCAAGGCACAATATGAGGGCGTCATCGTTACCCTATCGGAGTTGCTGGCCCCCTGCAGAACTGCATATTGGAAGATGTTAGGGTGACCGCGGTGCAATGTTGGACAGAGGATGAGTCACACAGGCATGAATCAGGCTGGACTGGTTTAGCCAATTAATTTCAAAGAGAAAGCAAAAGGCAGTTTTCTTTCCAAGTTGTCCAATATTATCTGTCTCATGCATGTTGCATTTATACCCTTTCAAGTAAAAAATTTGTTGGAACTGGTGGGAGGAAACATATTGTATATATCGGGCGTTGTGTAACTGAAAAGGCTGTAAAATTTTCATCAACCATTCAGTAGGTGCTGGATATTTTCCAAGCTAACAGTTTAAAAGGCCAAGATGTTTGGACTTTGTTCTTACTATTTGTAAGCAAGGGCACTTAGACTCTCTTATTTCTAAACTATTTGCATGATAAAATTGCATATTTTAATTTTAATAATTTCCAAGTGAGTATTTAAAGTTTTAGCATAATGTGATAGGAGGATACTTACAGTGAGAAGTAAAATTCCTCTTAATTTTGTTCAGTGATATGTGATTTTGATATCATAATAGTACAGAAGACTTTACAAGAGATTGAGAATTTTTTTTGTGCTTCTGAATGAATTCTGAGTTTATACTGTTCTCACTGGAAAAAATAATATAAGCTATTCGAACTGTGGCTTCTTTTAATTCTCTAGTATCATTGCCTGGAAATTTTCTGCATTTAAAGATCTCACATTAAGTATATATTTATCCATTATGATGTACCACTGAGACCTATTTTCAGCTTTTATAATTTGATGAAGTGTGAGTCTGAGCACGTGAAATTTCTCTAAAATCCTGCAAGGTGCCTCAGCCTTCACTGTGTGTGAGCTCCCTTTTCCCCGGAAGGTTCATGTAGCGCACACAGCCTCGGTGAAAACTCTGACTTGTGGTGTCACATGTGGGGAGAGCTTGGCTGTCACTGGATTTGTTTATAAGAAATCCTTGTTTCATATACTCGTTCCAATACGAGGTTGTTTTGTGGTAGTTGGGTCACCTCCTAGGCTCTTAGAGGTTTTCTGAACCTTCTCTTCCCATTTGAAAGAGCAAATTTGCATTATTGTAACTTATCTGCACAATGTTCCGATGATAGTCAGAATTAGCACAAGAGGTTGTGGCTGAGAATGGAAAAGATCTTTCGTGGAACCTGTGGCCAGATCTGTGGAAAGCGGTCACTGAACGGGAGGTCAAGCGCTGAGGCCTTTGCAGTTCTGTGACCATCCTGGCCTAACATTGCCGAGCAGAATGATGCTGGTATCCGTGCTAGCTGGAGCTTTCCTGAGCTGTCAGGTGTTACTTTTACAGGCAAAGTTCATTTGGAAAATTATTTATTCATCAGAAATTTGGAAATCTGTTAGATTTCAAGTCTTTGGGGATGTGAACAGATCTTTCCAAAGTATTTTAGAGGTCAAATTCATAGACAATATTATACTATAGGCCCTCTATGCCCCCCTAAGGAAGCACTTTTGTCTCATTCATGGTCTGTACTATGAAATGATAATTTACACTGCTGCTGTTGTGAGGGAAGGACATTAAAGACTTTCTTTAAAAATTTTCTCGGATAGTTTTAAAGAACTGTTGCTGGATGCTGTGTTCATGCAAATATTTGACTGATAGTTAAGCATTTGGTTCCCTGTCTCGTGAAACCTTGGACTCAAAGTTAGTGTTGGATTGAATGTTACTGTTTTGAGTGAAGGGTAGGGAAATTAATTAAATGTACACAATTATCAGTAATGTATCTCTGTTGTGCATAATATCTCATGGTTTCACAGATGGTCTTCTGTAATCATGTAGTACAGGAAAGAAACAACATGTTATTAAAATCTATAGATTATTTTGAGGAATAATTGCCCTCTGTGCAAAACATACGGGGAAGAAATACAAAGAACAGAATTATCTTAGAGAAAGGTATGCCAGAATGATTCAGTAGCCCATCCCTCCTCAACTATGAAGTATATGAAAAGCTTTGGAAGAGATAACTCTTGTAGATAAAAGCAAGTAAAATATAATATTGTATTTTACTGTTTCATAGAAGATAAGTAAAACCAAGAGTGCTGTTCCCTTTATCACATAGTGGGATCTAGGAGAGAAAAACTATTTCTCATGACCAAATTGGAAGGAAAGGATGTGGAACAGGAAAAGAGACTTTTGTTCATTCTTGAATGGTTAAGAGCTTGTCAGTCCAAATCATACATGGAAATGTAGGGGCATAGCCAGCTGGAATAGAGGAGATATTCAGACGACATTATTTTTTATTCAAGGTTTTTGCCATCCGTACACCTGCCAGATTGAATAACTCTCAGTGAGCCCAGTGATCTGAGAAAGGAAATCAAAAGGAAGCAAAACAGACAGGAACTTCCCAGAGATGCTTTGGGTATGAGGTGGGGTTGATACCTCTCGAGTAGCCCTTGGCTGTCTGCGACTGAGGCAGTATTGCCCAATTGTGCTATGAAGTTCTGGAAAAAAGAGTGGAAATAGTTTGCATTTTCCACTCCCTCACTGGCACAGGCAGCAAGTAGTATTTTTTTCCCCCTCTTTATTCATTTTCCATTGAAGGGGAGACTTCTGTTATTAAAAATCAGTTTCGATACTTACAATGAAATCTGTTGGATTCCTAAAGAACAGGCTGTAATCAGCCTCTTAATGTGGTGCAAAGTTTCAACTCCAAAAGCTGAAAGTATATATTTTTTTCTTTAACTCTTACTCAGAAGCAGCACGGAAGAGCAGTGAGACAAAAACCATAGAGCTACCTTTTCATATGCTCTATGTCAGCCTTGACAGTGTTTCCTTAGGAGCGTGAGGTATTAAAATAATGTCTTTGAGGTAAGGCTTACAAGCTGGAATTGGAGCGTTATGTGTAGTTTGCATCTCATGACACGTCATCTGATTTGTTAGCTATATTGTATTTTATAAAATGAACTTTTAAAAACACAGCTTATTTTCTGAATAGTGAAGGAAAATGCCCATGGAAGCAACTTCTGGAGGTGTGATTGAGACTTGGTAGACTAGGTATTTAAATCATAGTACATTTCTGTGATTATTATAGGTAGACTGGGAGACTCCCGAATAGACAGACTGGGAGAGACTCTCAGGTTATATCTGAAATGCAATTTTGACCACTAAAGGCTTTATTTTCAAGATATCTTAGTGTAATAAATAGATAATGTAATTTAATTTCAAATTGCATTTACTACAAAAAAAGTCTGAATACAATACTCCATATTTATTATAAATAACCTTAATTCAGAACTCATTCATATCAGGAATGTCCTTTATTTGTGTTCTCAAGCCACCAGTATAAACACTTAATAATTTAATAGAAATTCAGAAGCATTTGTACCTTATTGCATGCTAAATTTTAAATTAGTGCAATGAAATATGCTTTTAATTTGGAGGGAGGCCCCTGAACTCTCAGTTAGAAAACTTAAATATTCCATAGCCATGGAGCATCTGGATATTTAGAAAGCTGCTGTCTTTATTTATTTATTTTTAATAAAAGGTCCTGTGGTGTCTCAAGACATAAGACATTCTCACTATATGGTAACTCCATTGCAAGACAAATGCATTTTACTGGTGAAAAGTGATGGAGGATGATTTCCAGATGTTTAAAAGCTTATTTTGGCAAGAATCACAGAATATTTGAACATGCATTGGCAACAAAGAAAGGAAGTAAAGAACCTGATGTAAGAGACATCAAGCTTGGTGACAGGCAAAGCAGAACATGGAAAATGGAGCCATGTGGAAGGAAAAGAGTATGGTTGCTCTGATAGCACTGAACATTGGAATTATATTAATGACTGCCTGAGTGCTGTTATTTTAAAAGGCAGGACCTTTCTTTGAGTTTATTCGGTGCCAAACACAAAGCATCCTAGATCTCAGATGAAACTTCAGGGTACTACTATAATATAGTATACTGTGCTAATATATTTGTTGAATTGCAGGGTTTTCGGCTGAAGAGCTTGGCCAAGGTTCAGGAGTGGAATCTAGCTCCTTAGCAAGGAGCTCTCTTGTAGGTGCCAACTGAATTGTTGCTAGCTGTGGAGTTTCAGTGAGCGCACATCTCTGCTTTGCCATGTTTGATTTAACAAATTGTTCTTTTTTGTGTATTATATTAGGAGTTTTGTTGGGGGGAATGGGAGAGGGTCAGGAAAAGGAGGGTGTAATGCCAGTATCGTGATCTCTTCAGACCACTAATTTGCTGCCATGCAGAATAGCAGGACCATCCGCTATAGACTGTATTGCTCTGATTTTTATTAGTTTTTTCCAATTGTTTTAAAACAGAGGATATGGAGCCCTTTCTTCATTCCCTGCCCCAGCTGGTCTCTGTTTCTCCCTAGGAAACCCGCCTGCCCTAGTTCCCTAGGAAACCACTGTGGTAGGTTTTTATGTTTTTAATTTTTTTTCCTATTTTACAAGCACTATGCAAGATAGGCGGTTTATTTTGTATGTGATTGAATGTATTGAACATACAAGGTAAATACTTTGCGATTTAAAACTCCAGCAGAGTACCTGCAATGCTGAACTTAACCACGTGAATGGCCTTTTTTTTTTCTCTTGTAATGAGGTGACTTGCACCTAGCGCTGTTTGCCTCACTACCTTAATGAATAGAGATTATATATATTCTTTTCATTTGGAAGATGGCAAGAGACTTTAAGCAATGTTAAATTTTGCTACCTGTGCTTTCTCCCCATGGTCACATGGCTTTGACTAAGGGTGGTACCAGTCCTGAGTAAAGGTCAGCTCTTACACAGACCCATTAACAAGCACGGCCTAATTTCTGGTTGCAGCAGACACCATGAGAAGGTTTTCCTTCACCAAGTTAAGATTTTCAGGTATCCAAAGACCAGCTATTTACTTAAAATTCATTGGTGTTTATCTATAATATTATGTGAAACCATGTAATGTTCAATGAAGTTTTAAGGTTGCGCCAGAATTAAGCATGCCTAAACTGGAAAGTAATTTTATATTTGATGTGTTTAACATTGTACTGTGTAGTTCTGCCTGGAAGAATGTGCTTTGGGAGACCAGCACTGGGGTGACGATATCTGGAGAAAACTTGACTGCTGTTGGAAGGAGGAAGTCACCCACAGCCTGACTTTCTCACAGGCCACAGGTGGGGCTTAATCCCATAACTATCAGTGAGCTCTGCCTCCATCCCATGAGAAAAAGACTTTCTGGTATGGTAATTCCCTGCCTCTCATGCTGGAGTGGGAATCAAGCACAGTCTGTAAAGGCCATGCAAGAGAGCAAGGTTCTGCTGCCCTTAGGAATGACTGCATCAAACTTCCCTGCTCTAAAAGCCCCTTGCTTCACCAGGATCACTTGGCAAGTAAGGTACTCTTCAATGAAGAAGTAAAAGCTGCTTCTTTGTGCAGCTAAGGTTTTTGGTGATATTTTTTAAAGCCTGCTTATGCCATAGATTAAACTTCTGAAGACTATTGGCCTGAAAAGGCTATGTCTATTTGCATGATAAATTTTATCTGTGGACTGAAAAATGATGAGCATATGCTGTTGTGTATTGTATGCTATTTACTAACCATTTGCTGATATTCAGAATACCCATAAAACTCTTAAATTCCAATAGTTTAGAGGCTTGTCACATGATAATTTAAGAATGTTGTTTGTTGAGAGAATTGTGAAACTCAGTGCAGCAATTATTACAATGAATTACAATTCATGCATGCAGGCTATTTGGGACCTGTATGTAAAGTCTGTTCTCCATTTTGTTCTTTTCTTTATACCCTCACAGAAGAAAAAAACAGTAGTAGATTTACTATATCCTTATTATTTCTTACCATAAGAAGATAAAACTAAATCTGGTTAGAGTTAAAAGATGGTTCACGTTCTGACTTTCACCTTGTTTATTGTGAAGCCATAGGATTTAGAGCTGGGAGTTTAGGGTTTTTTAAGGGTACTTTTTTAATACTATTTTCCAGTGATTGACAATTCAGAACTACCAGCTTATAATTCTGGTCATGAAGAAAATAAAAAGCAGAATGCTCTTTTTCTTGGGTTTGATTTCATTTTGTTTTAAACAGGTAAATTAATTCTTCATCTTGATCTTGCTTTTCTCTCATCTTTTTGACTGGAAAGGTTTAAGGACTGAAATTCCTCCTTGAAGTTTGGAAGATTTATAATTTTCTAAGTCATTTGTTTATTCAATTTAATGCATCTCACAATGTAATGTAAATACCGAGACTCTGATGCTCAGAAGTATGTGGATAGCATTGCCTTGTAACTGTTTATCCAAATGGCAGAGCTAGCTTTAGGACCTTTGTCAACAGTTCTGCAAAGCAAATAGCTAATAATATTCCTGAGCCATTCTAATATCTAGCAGCCTGTGCAGTTTAGGACACGCTTAGGCCTGGTTCTCTTGGACTCTTTCAAAGGCAGAAGGGATCCTTTTCCTCCATTGCCTAGTCTAAATGTGAGAGGATTAAGATTTGTGAGCCCATACAAGATAAGCTGGTCTTGCCACTTCATATGTTCATAAAGGCAAAGCTTGTAATACTCATGGCTGTAGAATGAGATTCTTCCTTTGCTCTGAGAAGACAGCAGCAAAAAGTGTAACTACAGTTAAAGTAAGTTAATAACAGAACTTTGAGTCCAGTATCCTATGTTAAACTGAAAAGCTAAGCTAGTATTGTCAGTTTGAATAGGAAGAGTAAAGCCCATTTTTCAGGAAAAGGTAGGGATACTAGATGAAAAAGGCAACAGCCGTGTAATCACAGGTCGTTGCAGGTGATACGCAATTACAATAATTATGTTTCTGTGTGTGTCATATGACAAAATCTCTTCAGGCATCTGAAAGGTTTCTTTCAAGTCTTAATGAACTAAATATATCCTGTTTTCCTAAGTATGATGTAGGTGTGCATGAACCATGCTTCATCTGTAGATCTTCTGTACATTTTTGGAGCCCAGTAATAGATTTGAAGATGTGAGAAATTGCAGATATGACTATTAACCTTACATACTCATGTGCTATAGTCTAAAGGACATGAAAAGTTTCCTGAAAATGCTTTCTCCATCTTTTCTAGCCTACAGTGATTTTCTTAGTTTTTTCTTTTTTTCCTCCCTCTTTCTGTGCGAAACATGTAGAAGCCTGCTACCAGACGGCTCTGATTTTGAATATGGAAATGTCTTCACACAAAGTGCCCGTAGGCAATGTTTTGCTTTCAACCCAACCAAATATGTAATGAGTTTTCCAGCACCTGAGGTAATACATTCAGTGTTGTATTATGAAGAGCCTGACATGCTTGCAAAATTGAGGTTTTCTTAGCCTTTGAAATTTCTGGTGTGTCATGTGAGATTAAAGCTGAAGTTGTGTGTAGTGCCAGTGCTTTAGACACTTTAGAAACTGTCTGCAGAAAGAAATGTCACCAACGTGTGCTATTTGGTATGGACACGAACATCTGCCTTTTGTTATCTAGTCAGAAGAAAAGATTGGGTGAAATCTTAAATAGACTTGGATGTGTATTGCCCAGGCTATAACAGAATATCAAGAAGGACAGAGTTTAGAAAACAAACAAAACAGAGTACAATTCCCTTTGATCCAAACTAACTGAAAATCACAAAGAATCTGTGTAGACCAATGCCAATATTTTAAGAGGCTGGTGGCAAGATATGTTCAAAGAAAACTCCTGAACTGAAAAATGTGTTTGTGTGTCTATGTTCGGCAAATGTTACAGCATGATCTCTGTTATGCCAAGATTCCTCTGCCAAAGAGTGACTGGAGTGCAAGCTAGCAGAAATAATACTTTTTTTTTTCTTGTGGAGTATTCTTTCTGAGTCATAATCCATTTGAACTTTCTCATCATAGTAAAATTTCATCCCTTTTCTAATGTAGTCTATGTACTAATACTAGTCTATGTATAGATAAAACTCGAGTCTTGAGTTGCTTAATGCATTTAAGGATATTACACTGTTAACAGACAAGAAAATGGAAGCATAGAGGGATTAGATGAATATTTCCAAATACTGTGATATTCCAATAATTCTGAATGTTCATCACAAACCCGTGACTGTGTATGTCTTGCATGCACAGACTTACACAGTTACGTTTTGAATAGCAATGTTTCACGGTGAGAACTAGACTCCTGTTTTCCACCTGGATTTTTTTATTGTGTAGCTCAGTTGCAGAGGCATGTCTTGCTGTGAAAAACGACTTTTACACTGAACCTGGTATGGTGTCTGACTTGGAAGAAAGTGCTTTTGTTATCTGATATGATTTACACGGATCCTATTTTGTTCCTTCATTGTTTGTTACCAGATATACCTCTCTTCTGAATGAAGTGGTCACACTCTATGTGCCTTACAGGTTGTCTCTCCTGTCTTGGTGCTTGATCACTTGATTCCCCAGGGATTGGTCTTTTTGGAGAGAGCAACCAGTGATGCATTAGGCCTGTTCTTCAGAGCAATGAGGTGTATATAGAAAATTTACTTACTGCAGTTAAATTGGAATTACATAGTTCTTTGTGGGAACTGTATGGTTACTTCTGCCCTATGCTGTGGCTTTCTCCTGTTTTGTGCGGTGATAGATACATCATCTGAATGAGCACTTCTGTGAGGCTGGCCATTGGAATATTTTAATATTTAAAATATTACTGTATAATAATAATGACTTCACATTACTAATTAGTTAATAATGTTCATTTTCCAAACAGAAATTTTAACACAAATTCAGAGCCATCTCTGACTGAGCATCTCCACTGCTGATTTGTCTCCTCCTCAGAGCATGAAGCACGTTTTGGGTAGAGATTTCACTTTTGTTTAACTAAGAATATTAAATTTCCTCCTTTGTTCCATATGCCCGTTTTCCTTATCCAAAGCAACACAACCATCTAGCACCCTGTTGTGGTTCCTTTCTCACACCCACCCAGCATGTGTTCAGCTCAGTCTCTGGATCTCACCTCCTGGCACTGGTCCAAACTAGGAATTTATGAGTT
>JAWLRI010000251.1:65599-118970 GCA_034781795.1 Crypturellus tataupa
CACCCACCCAGCATGTGTTCAGCTCAGTCTCTGGATCTCACCTCCTGGCACTGGTCCAAACTAGGAATTTATGAGTTTCTCGCTTATGGCAAAATTCTCCTTATTTTGAGAGAGGAGGAATAAGGAAAGTTAGTTTATCTAGTATTTACTAATTGCCGTTTATGAAACAATTTGAAGACCAATCACTTATTGACTGATCTTATTATGGTTGATATGACTTCTGCATTTGAAAAGTGCAAAAAAATCTCATTTTTTTTTTTCATCTTTAGTAGATTAGCATAATGGAAACAAAGTGATTAATGTCAAATGAATGTTTTGAACAGCAAGATTTTATTTTCCCAACTAAACTAAGCTGACTGTGAATGGAAGTTTAACTGTGATTCTTGTACAACTTGGAACTGTACTACCAAACATACTTAACCAATAGGGAAATATCTTTTATGTAGCAGGGACTGAAATAGTTTGAGGTAGAGATACTTGTGCAAATGCTGTATTTAACTATTTAACAGAGATGGTAGGCATTTTATTTGAATGCAGTTATTTACAGGTTTGTTTGCACAAGAAAAATGTTCGCTGAGAAAATCTTATTTCCTAATGCAGCTCTCAGGAGGTTCACATTTCACTTATTTCACAGTGGTCTGCTGTGTATAATTTAAGTTTGAAGTTTGGAAATTATGTTGAGGAATATTGTTTGGAAATTGAAGTCTCTCTCACCTGAAGAGATTGTGTCTGCAATCAGCACTGAGATGCAGCAGTAGTTCTTCTTCCAAGGGCTACATCAAGCCAGCTGCCATATGACAATTCACCATTTATTTTTTTATTTCAAATTTCATAAAAAGAAGCCTATCCCAGACTGTAGGCAACCTGCCATCAATTATGCACGCAATTCATAGCAATAAAAGCAAAAAAAGCAGCAAACCATACCCACATTTGCCAACTGCTTAGCTTAGGGAAAACTAAGCCATCCAGCCCCTCACAGTCCCTTAGGACCTGAAACTTAGCCCCCATCAAACCTTTGTTCCACAAACTGGCTATGTCTCTACTGGAGTTAAAAATGTATATATTAATATGTTCCAACAGTTCATGAAATTTCCTAGCTTAGAAAGTTGGCTGTGCCAAGCTCTGCTTCTATAGACTATAATTTCCTTTCTAAAGAGAGAAGAAGCATCTGGTCCTACTCAGTCCCCAGGGCAGTATTCCTCCTCCACGTCAGCAAGTTGGAGCTTCAGTGCGAGTAGCCAGGGTCAGCTGTGGACTGCCTGGAATCTCACTATTAAACAAACCATGAGTTTTGGATCTGCACCAACCCCCCAGAACTGAACACGCTGAAACATTTGAAAAGTTCTGTTTCTAAACCAGAACTCAGTTTCAAAAGGTCAGTGATGCAGGCTATGGACGTTTCCCTGAGCAATCAAGGAAAAAACCTCTCTCTCATTGCAGTTTGCATTAGAAATTCAATAAATGGTTTGGTCTGCTTTAATTTATCTATGCAAAGGATAAGGGGATAGGCTACATTTAATATTTTGAGATCAGAATTGAACTGGCCATTTAGAATTATCTCAGTTTCTCTACAAATGTTAACTTCCATGCTCTACCTTTCTCCCATGGTAGAAATTTAAAAGTAATGAAATTTCTGCCAAAGGCCATTTTTTAAATGTGATGACATAAAGTGATGGTATATTTGGGAAGAATTATAGACTGTTAATTTGGGAGAGAGAATGTGGTGCTATCCAGTCTCAGTCCTGGTTCTGAGTCTGTGGTTCTTTCTAGTTTTTTTGTTCTTCGACCTTGCTAAGAGCAAGTACTGAAACGTTATTGTTGGCACTGAAGTTACGTGGGGATTGTTGACTCTTGGTGCAGTAGGGTTGACAGAGATATAAATATGGGCTCTGGATACATTAATCAAGTAGATTAGAATAAAGTGCTCCCCATGGAAGGAGCTGTCTGTTGAGTTTATTACCTTAAAAAGGGACTGAATTTGCTCATTTGAGGCCTAACTTCCATCCAGCCCATTTCTGAAAAGTTTGGGTAAGCTGTTATTTGCCAACCTGGATTAGTTTTGCAGTATGTTTTCTCTGTGATCACAATGTCATAGGTAAGTGATACGTGAAAAAAATCTCTACTAAGATAATTTGACTTATTGTCATAATGTTCCTGTTTGGAAGAGGCAGATCTTGGAACAGGTCTTCAGCTGGTGTGCGTTACAGTGGTTCCATTACTTCAGTGAAATACCTCTCAATAGCCAGAGATATGCAACATTATTATTATGGGTGTTGTTTCACGGCTCTTCATGTCCAATTGCAGAATATGAATGAGATTTGTTTTTCTCCATAAGATGAGAAACTGGGCCCAGCTTTGACCCTTCGCCAGTGTTTAGTTGATGTTTTTTCACACTTCATGTTCAATGTTACACATGAAATTAGCAGGATTGTAATATTTGATGATGTTTACGTCAGAGGTGAAGAATATGAGCAATGAAACAAGCAGATCCCAGGGGACTAATTCCTAATCTATTCCATACTGTTTCCACTGATGCTGCTGTCAACTCTTTGAGGATGGACCAGATCCTTTTCCTTGGTAGGTCCTCAATGGGACTCAAGCTATTGCTGTAAAGTAGATTCAAGAGTAGTAACAACTGAGTATGAAAATATCTTTAAAAGGCTGGTTCGTGTCCTTCTGAATGAATTATTTTTGAAGATTTTATCATTTAAATAAAACATAGGGATGTCATCAAGCTGATCTGCTAGTAAAATGAGTAAAATTAAGCAAATGATTCATGTCTGTAAATAACTATGTAGTTTTCTTCTGCACTTTGTCAGTCTTCTTGTCCTCTTTAATTCTCTTTCCCTCTGTCTTTTAAAGCCCTTTATTCATGAAAAAAATAGTAATCCTTGTTTAGAATATTAGGATTTGCTTTAAATATTGCCCAAACTTTAACTTGAGTACATAGTTGGTTTAAATATACTGAGTTTGAACAGAGTAGGGTGGGTGAAGCATTAAAACTTTAAAGAATGTATAAAAGAATTTGTGTGTGCGCATATGTGGGACAAAAGCAAGAAAGGCTTATTATGTCGATGAAATAATATTAGGGTGTATAATTCAGAAAGAAATGCAAGACATTTGTGACTGTTGGCACAATGAGATGTTGATACTAATTTTCCAGCTTTTACTGGAACATCTAGAAATAATTTATGTTTAAAGAATCCTTTGTGTTGTGGTCAAATTGCTATATTTCCGAGCAAGAAGCAGAACACAGTATAAAATGAACTGCACTTGTTTTGCAAAATAAAATTTGTCATTTCAGCAAACTTCATTTGCTAGCAAGAATGCACTCAGACATCAGGGCAAGGAATTCACACATGAAACTGGAGCAAGGGAAGAGTTAACTCCCATGTTGGGAGGAGGTATTCACTGTTCTGCTTTTCCTTTGCTTTGCATATTACAGGCCAGCACCAAAGTGAAAACAAACAAACAAACAAACCCCAGAAGTGTACTCTTCTCTGTCTTGCTGTAAATTAGCACACATTTCTAAAATAGTTTTTTTAAATTTTAATAATTTTAATATCTGTGGGATTCAATGTTTCCTCAAAGCTAAGTGTTTAGTGTTATATGTTACTTAAAAAGATATCCTGTGTTCCAAAATCAAAAATACTCAAATATATACAGTTTATTAATGACCTGACCTACTTTTGCAGTTAATGGATTATCATAGGGAGGTGAGATATGATTTTTGTCTCTAAGCAAACCCTCTTCAGTTGCTTCATGAAAATACTTAGAAGTAGGACACTGAAATAAGCTTTCCAAAATTGATTTTTGACAAGTTATTTGTAAAGATTTGCAGTGCAAATAATTTGTAGGCATGATGGAGAAGCAGGAAACATTGTTAATCTATGATGCTTATTTTTGTAATTTTGGATTAAAGCAGAGTCTCCTCTAGCCGGTATGTTAAATCTTGCAAGTCATCTATTTGGTAAGGTGAAATGTGAATGATGATGCACATTTAAAAATAGGAAAGATGTATAACATTCATTCTAAAAAAAAAATAGATCTTAAAGGATATAAATGAGTAATCTAAAATGGAATTATTTTTGTCTGAGTTCAGTATTTTTTTGCTTTTTCGCATATTTCTGACTTTCAAAGAACCGGATATTATCACACTATCAGTTAACTGATGAGATAAGAAGCTGCACCAAAAATTAGATAATATTTCTCTATCATGAATGTGGTGGCAATTTTCTCTTAAAAAAAAGTCACAGGTTCAGACTTGTGGTGTCAGACTGCCGAGATCAATGATTAATTTCAAAATAAAAAATCAAGGTAATTTGAGTAATTAAGTATATTTGCAACAGTTGGTTAACTTTTCATGATTCTGCCGATGATGCTTGAATGTTGAGTATTCACATTCTTTCTTATGGCCATTGTTGGGGGAAGGCTAATGATAATCAGATAAAAGTTCTACTCTATAGAATAGAATAAAACTTATGGTGCAGTGTTTAAGAGAAGAATCTATTCATAAACTTTGCTTTCTAAGACACAAAACCAGCTGCAGAATATATGGGTGCATATATGCAGAATATATGAAAACACTGGTTTCAGCCAAGGCTTAAACTAAGCAGCCTTGAGCTCTGAGTCCTTGATCAGAGACGTTCTTTAACTCACACAAACGTGGCAGAGGATGAAGTATTCCGCCAAAAGAACTTCATTCAGGAAAGACTTCTCTCCTGTTTGGACTTACTGGCACTGCTGATCATGAGAAGAAATCAGTGTAAAACCTACATTTGCTTAGCTGCTGTCTTTTGGCAATCTTAGGCTTTCATTTTTTGAGCGTGACAAGGTATGACATGCCGTGTGTCACAGGGACTTTTGGCTGGTTTCTTTCTAACAACAATGTGAAAAAAAGATATATGCAGAGTGTTTTGGAGGAAAATTGATGGATTTTTTTTTCTAGAGCATCAGAGGGTAAAGGGCTGATTGTGTTCATAAAGTATTGATGATAATGTTGTTGATGTATTTGTAAATGAGAGACATCTCATAAAAATCTCTAAAACACTTTAAAAAATGAGTTATAGAATATGGCAGACACTAGTAACTGGTTAACATGCTGTTTGCATAAACACACACTTTTTCCAGTCAGTTTATGCAATGTAAATAATTTGAGAATCCACATTAGGATGAACATGCTCATGAATTTTGTAAATGTAAGAACTGCTACAGATAGCAGTGTTAATGTTTTAACACTGTTTAACACTATTTTAACACTGATGTTGATACATGAGACAAAGAAGCACCTATTTGTTTCCTTTTGCTTTTTTTTCTCTCATCAGGCTTTTTAAGGCATAGACAGGAAGACAGATGAAATTCAAGATTGCCTTTGGCAAATTCTGTATAGAGAAGAACTGGGTATCTTCCCACTACACAGGATGAGGCAAGAAGTACTGAAATATCATTAACACCTCAAAACAGTGTTGCTGTCGTGCAGTGAGGAAATTGAGCAAAACAATAGATTTCAGCCTGATATTGAAAAGTGCTCTCCAATTTTATAAAGGTATTAATTTGTAAAATTTAGCTCTTATATAGAATCTATCTAGAGAAGAAAAAAAAAAAGGATTAAAGAAGATTTCATCTTTGTAGCTTAGTTCATGCTGAGGTCAGGTTTCTGAAAAGTCATCTCTAGCTGCATGTTCAAGTGGCTAGCTTAAAAAAAATAAAGGGGGAGAGGGGCTTGCTGAGTAGCTATTTTCAAGGTAACTCCAATCTCAAGATGAGCAGATATATTTTAAAGGGATAAAGATTTTAAGATATTGAGATATCTGGGACCTGAGTTTGAAAGGAGCAGTTTGTATGTCCTTTTTACTTCAGGTTGAGTGGTAGTTGTACATCATTTCATTAGAAAACAACAATAAAAGAAATCTTTCCAGTTGAACAACCAGAAACAAGGGACAACTTTCAAATATTCCATGTTTCTCCACTGTAAAATAGGAACAAAGTAATATTATATAATCTTTAAAAAAAAAAAAATCAAAGCATTTAATATCCTATGATGGAATTAATTATGTTTTCAAAATATTTTCCATAAAGATAATGCCATCTTAAAACATAACAATTTCATAGTACAATAGAAAAATATCTCTCTAAATTGCAAAATTTACAAATAATTTGCTTGCTAAATAATAAACATAATCCTAAAAACAGCATGGGCAAACTATATTTACCAATTTAATGCCTGTACACAGTACATGTATAACTGTGTATAATGCAAAGATAATTGTCCTCATCTCATTAGGAAGAAATTGCATAGAAAACTTAGTACACAATCCATCTTATCTGACATCACTCAAAGAACAAAAAATAATCACTATAAAAAGAAAGATATTTCAAAAGAGTTATCTGAGTCCTATTAGCATTAAAATATTTTGTTGCTGATTCTGTTATGTTTGATGCTCCAGAGGTTTAAGTATCTTACAAACATCCAGCAACCTCAGCCCTTTCTCCTAGAGGCACTACAGATCTGCAGAATATTTCCAAATTGACTAGATTTTTTACCAAATTGTTAACACTATGTAAACTAAATACCTGGTAAATTATTTTCATGCTTGTAGTAGAATAAAAGAAGACACAGCTTGACTGAAGGTTCTGAATTGTTTTACTACATAATAATGTAGTAATTTAGCTACTAGAATACTTAATAATTCTATCTAAATTTAGATATCAGTGTTTTTGCAAATCCAGGCATGTGCAAGCTGAAACTAGCACCGAGTTGAACAAAAACACAAGATATACTATGATTATTAAAAAAAAAAAGTGTGTAGGTTATCTAGAAGTAATGTGTAGTTTGAAAGTTAGTGCCAGCAGTGATGCTGAATACAACTGCATGACAGAACTTGTTAGTGATACCATGTGACAGCTTGTTTGATTTAGACGTGCATTTGCACTGCTTAGGAAAAGACATTTTCTATAAGTCAAGACAGAATGCTAAATATCTCAAATATATTCAGGGTCAATTAAATACGGCCTCAAGTAAATTCTGGTTTCTCTTACCTCAGTCAAAGTGCTTATGCAAACAATATGGTTATCTACATATATTACTTTTACCTGATTCTAAATCTTTTGATTTGTATTACCATTCAATAGATTAATAATAAATGGCAGATAAGTGTAATTGTCACCAGCCTATTATTTTGTGGATGCAGAAAACAAAAATGGGGCAAGTAAGTAAAATGATATGGAAACTAAAATGAGTCTTTATGCACTTTAGAGTTGCCAGCACTATGGGCTTGTATGGAGGGATAACTCAGGAGCCCTGAATTGCGTTGCCTAGTAAGAAAAAGATACTTATTTTTACTTCATTCAACTGTGTGCTGGACTTAAGGGTAATTCTGGGTCTGGGAAATAACTCTTGCCTAAATAAAAGCACTGAAGTGCCATTTGAGAAACCTTGGTATATTCTGTGTAGCCTTCAGCTGCTAGTCCAGAAGAACGTGGGGGTCTCATATATTATGTATTGTATCTGCCAGTCTAATATAGAGGTGTGGGATACCCTATGACATCTAAAGACCACCTTTATTTAGGCAACTAAATCAAACCAATTTTTTTGATGAGTTTCCATGCTCATTGTTGTTTTCTATTTTGCACTGATCATAACTGTTTTTGTGGCTCTCTTGCATCAATCCTTAGTCCAGCTCTATCAGGGGGTCTATTAAGTAGGAGGTATAACTAATAAATAGGCTTCTCTTATATAAATAGCCAGACCCAATACTGATATATTTGAGATATCAGGCTTTCAATCTGAGGAAAACTGTCTGTGGTTAGTGCAGGCTTGCCAGTAAACAGACCAGGATGTAATCGTTATCACCGAGATGTTTCTGTTCTCATGACCTAGAATTAATTTTTCAACAAAATACTTGAACTCCATTTTATTTATGATTGAGTTACGCTAAACAATCTGTGAAAGTAAAATGAGTTGAAATGGCTTAATAACACAAAAAAACAATATACACTTTGATGCTTTTCCATCAATGACTATGATGAATACCGAGTATTCTTAAAGCTGAGTGACTGTGAATTTATTAGTTGTAGGGTGCTTTTATGTGCATGCGTGTGATGTTTCATGGGAGGAGCATGACAGAGAAAAAAGCAGGTTTTGGAAAATGTTTATACACTGCTGATACATATAATGCTGATGTTGTTAACCTTTACTTGGTAACCATGGAAATACATATGCAATTAATTACAGCTGGATTAGCAACATTTTGAATTGGAAAGCTAGAACTAAACAAAAAGAAGGAACAATCTGATGTTGATAACAGTAGATTTGGCTGATGTCATGGAACTGAAATACAGTTACTGTTGCTGATGAAGTTCTCATTTACTTTTATGCAAAATTAGCTTTTGCGAGTCTAAAGCACAACTGAATAGGATGCTGGTTGCCAAAAGATGTCCAGTAAGTCCATATTTTATCTATAGAAGACTATAAACTCTTAGGAATAGTAAATTAAATCCAACCAAAGTCTGTATCAATAGAAGACCCTAAGCCAATACAATGGCATAATTCCAACTTTGTCATACCTTTCAGTGAGTAAAACTCAATGGGAGATCAGTGGAGTCTGGCTGATCTGGCTTCTCCCTCCCTGTGAATTATGGATGGAGACTGGTTCGGCTCAGACTCTTTTTTCCTTCTTCAGATGTAGGTCTCATACTCTCAGTACAACTCACAGATAAAAGATCTTTGCCTACAAGCCATTTCTTGCCTATGCCATCAGTCCATAGTAGCTGAAGTAATTTGCCTTCCTTTTCCTTTTTGGTAATGTAGTGATTTCTGAGAACTATTGCCAGGGCTTGGAAATGTAGCTGCCTATTTGGAGAAAAATATTTTTTCCTTGTACTTCTATTGTGAATAGGTAGAGATAGAACAATGATGGAGTGGTGATTTCTGAGAATACTTTGCAAAATAGACCATACTGTCTACATGAACTGAGCCCCTATGTGAGTAGGAGTTTAGTATTGATTTGTGCAAAAAAGGTGAGAATTTACCAGGTGATGGTCTGCATGCCATAGGTGATGGTGCTGGGGTTCTTGGGCAGTAACTCTGTTACAGTTTGCTGATGCATCTTGGCAATAAAAGTTTAGTAATGTTCTCTAAAACAGCATAAGGACATGCTATTATTTAAACTGTATGAATTTTTTTTTTATAGATTCTTACAAATATATTGCTTTCTGCATTCTGCATTAGTGCCAACAAGGTGTAAATTTTAACCTGCTTGCTTCTAGTTCAAAATACAATGTTTTTACTTGTTGTAAGCTGAAACAAGGAGGGAACTGCTTTGATCTTTGGGCGTGCTGTTTCCTCTCCACTGGAAAGAATTATGTGTGCAGCAAAACACTCTTCAGAAAGATCTGGTCCATTTGAAAAGCAGAGTAATAACATGAAATGGAAAGAAAGAAAGAAAACGTAGAAGCAATGATTTGTTGAGTGTAAATGGGAAGGAAAATAAGCTCTGCCTGAAGTTTGTAACCTGATCTCGACAGCCTTTTTGCTAAACCGGGCCTTCAGACTGATTTTTATTCCACATTTTGGGGATTTAATCTGCTTTGGGATTAGGGAGATTTTTTAAAGAAGTGGAAGAGTTTTCTGAACTCTGGAAGGCTGAAGCTGTTTCCATATGAAATAGCTTTCCTGTCTATATCTCAGATTCCCATATGTATTAAAATGATGGAAAATGTGCTCTTGTTCTTCAGTACTAAGGTGGGATGTAATCAATTATAAAGATATATGAAATATAGATTCTTTTTTTTTCTTCCATTTGCGGATTAGTAACTGTTCCTAGAAGATCTTTTACCTTCTGGATCTCCTCTCATTACATATATCTAGTTCTCATTGTTGTTAAGGAGGATATAAATATATGGTAACTGCAGGGGTGAAATGACTGCAGGAAAGGAGGGCGAGAGGGTCTTGCCTCGGCGGCTGATCTTTGGAATAATGGTTTTCATATTTCTTAAGGATATCCCCTTCATGCTTCTTAACATGGCCCTTAACATTTGGGGAGTGTAGAGCTATTTATATCTATTAAGAGCATGTTTGTTTTTCCTTTTAACCAAGAGGTCAGGGTGCATATTCTGACTAGAGGTCAGCTCCATTTGGAGTGTGATGCCTGCAGCCCTTCATTCCCTGTTTCCTTTCCGTGCCTTGGTTTTCATCAGACGGAGGTATTGAGGCATGGCTTGGGAGAGAGAGAGATGTGCTCTGCTCGGGGGTCTGCTCTGGAAGATCGGGATACCTGATTCCTGGAGTACACTGCATTATACATATTTGAAGGATAAAACTGCCTTTCTGATCCTCATGGATGAGTTGCTTTTGGGGAATGGTTCCCCAACATAAAAGTTGCTTATGACTCAGGTTAAGGGTTTGAGAAGTCTCATTTTTGTTCAGTCCAAAGTTCTTTTTAACTAGGAATCCACACTGGCCTAACCTCAAGTTTACAAGTAAAATGGAAGATAAAAGCAGTGTTAATAGTTTTCTTTAACTGCCAGCTCGTGATCATATGGCACTATAAATATTTCCCTTCTTTTCCCCAGTGTGTCTCAAACAATGCTTGAAAAAGGCATGAGGCTCATTACCATGAGTATAGAAAATGCAAGACTGAGCATCAGTAGTGATCTGCAGAGACCTATCACGTATGTTAATGTGAACAGCTTCATCCTGAGGAAAATGCATTGAGTAGCAGAACTTCAGATTACAAAAGTTAGATCAATAGTTTTCATAGGTTGAGAGCTTTGATCTTTGTTAAAATAAACTCTAATTTCTACCCTGGTGTTTTGAAGAGTTCACTGTGAGAAGCTGCAAAGTGAGTGGGTAGATGTGGCAGGAAGCAGCGGCTTGTATCCTAGAAAAATGAGCTCCTATGATACAAAAATAGATATGAAACGTGGCACAAAAGCTTATTTGTTTCCTGAAGCTGGCAAGGCTTTCTGCAAGGATGGAAAGTCATGAGAAGTCATCATTGAAGGTATTGATTAGAGTTTCAACATTCGTTCACTGAAGGACTAAAGAAACAATAGTTCTAAAGTGGTTTTTGAAGCAAGGGACATTCTGGTGCCAAAACACATCTGTAGTAATTGAACAAAAGTCTAATCATACCATAAACTAGTGTTTGCAACAAACATAATTATGCTTTTTTTTTTTTTTTTAAACTAATCTTGGTTATTTCTCCAAAATGCTTGTTTTAGAGGCTTTCATTTTTGTTTTTCCTTTAAAGCTTTGAAAACAGATCTTGATAAAGTGTGGGAGAATCATTAAGGAGCAATCAAGCAGATAAGTTTACTTTAGAAATGTGGACTTGTCTGTGAATTTTCCAGTTTGAGCAAAAGCTATGATACAGCAGCTTACAGGACATTATATAGTTTAATTTTACATTGAAAGAATCATATTAGTCTTCTCTATTTTACAGAACATGGTTTGTGCTGATATTTGTATAAGTAGTGCTCACAACTCTCTTACATTTAGAAGCTTTGGTTTGGTGTAAGTGGAATGTTGTATAGAAGAATCAGTAAATACCAATCTCTGAAAGTGATGCTACAGCACAGTAATTTCAGCTTGATCATTAGCAATCTTCTCAGTGGAATAATATGAATTTATATTTTCAGTGTGTTTCCTGTTGGAAAAAAACCAGAAGGTAATATTTCTGGGTTTTGTATTCAAAATTCAAAATCCATTAAGGCTTTTTTTTAACTAGTTAGTTATTGGTTAGATGCTCAGCAAATGCATGAGATTAAAAAGCTTCCTTATTACTCCTTTGTTAACGCCATAGCTGTGTGTCAGTTGGCACTAAATTTCTCATTAGTTGGAAAGATGTAAAGTACAAAAAGCCATCTCTGAGGTAAGCCCTCATGTTATATTTGAATCACAGACAGTATTACATATGAACTACCCAGTTCTGTACAACATAGGGGGTGTAAGGGGCCCTAAAACAACCAGGCTGTTTATATTCTTCAAGTGTTGACATCCATGGAATGCCCAAAAGTCAGGTTTGCTTCTAAACACAATTTATTTATAACTTTGTCAGGAGGGTGCCAGAGATACAGAGCAGTGCAATGTGGGTCAGTGCATGGCCTGGAACTGCATAACGTAACTTCTCTTAATATATTGAATATTAAAAGATTGTTTTGCAATCTCAAAATGCTCACCTGTCTTCAAAAGTATGGTTAAATAGTTAATAGAATGAAGCTATACTTTGTAGTGGCCAAGTAATAGAATCTGGTGTGTCATAATATAGTTTAGAACCATTTATTTCATGCAGGTAACAAGAAATATATGCTCTTTACATTTGGATTTTTCTTCTTAGCTTCAGAAACATGGTATTGGCTTTTGAACATGGCCACGACAGAAACAATAAAATCACATATAAAGAGATATGAGTATGTGAACTGGATAGCAGTAAGCAAACTAAAATAAGTTCTGTTTTGTAGCGTAGCCTTACAGAAGAGTTTGGCAAGGCAGATTTAAACTTTCTTTTTTTCTTTTTCTTCCTTTCTATATGGATATATGTAGCTTAATTCAACAGGCTTCTTTTTTTCCTAAAAGATATGAGAGAAGGATATAATTAATATAATGCTAAGTGACTGCAATATTGTAATGCAATCTAGCTAGCTTCGTCTGGTTTTCCTAGCAGTCAAAAAACACCTTTGTGTCTCGTTGAAATTTATTGCAGAATATTCAACAGTCCTTAAATACCCTGCGGTAGGGTTCACCTCATCCTGCTCCTTCTCCTTTCACATATCTTTTTGATAATGAAAAAGAGTGTGAATGAAAGGGGAAAGTATTTCTGAATTGTCTTAGCTTATCTATTGCAGGTCATACTAGGAACCTGAAATGCACCTGATATATCTGAATGACGTTGTAGGAGAAAACTCTGATCTCAGAAGCTATGTACCTTGCTCAAATGAGTTGCAGCATCTAGGAACTAAATTACTTTTCTTTCAGAAAATATGTGGAGGGTCAAACTCCTATTCAGTCTTATTCATGATGTTGAAGAAAAACGCATTTTTACGTGGTACATTTGCTAAAAGTTGCAATGCAAACATATGCAAAAGTATGAATAAAACTGCAAAATGTTTTCCACAGTAGTTGATAGATTTCAAAATGGGATAGTATTGTACTAAAATCAAATCATAGCAAATTTGGTAGTTTCTATCAGATAAGCACAGTGAAATGCATCTTACTTTGGCAACAGGCTATAAGGAAGGGATTTTTGAAATACTTTTCTTAAATCAGCCTAGAAGTCTAAATTTTGTTAAATTCTGAGCCAGATCCAGAGCTGAACCTACAGAACTGAGAGAGAAGAGTCAGTTTTACTCCTGACACATCTCATAAAATCAGTTCATTTCAATAGATTACAGATTATAAACTTGTTAAATTATTTTAAATCATTTTAGATTCTAGATAAAATTCTGTTAAAAGTTATATTTGCACTTATATATATATATATATAAATACTCTTACATATCTCGGGCAGATATTGAGCCTAACTTCTATATTTATAACAGTATGCAGGATTAAATATTTTTGGCAAGAATAAATCTGACCTTGTTTTCTCTGAAATGTATCTGAATGGTCTTTAATTTGGGTGTGTTTATGTAGTAATGAAATCTGTGTGATGGATCATTTATTTGACATTTTTTTTTCTCAGGACCTAAACTTTTTGCTCTTTCACAAATATCTGTTTGAACTGTGTTATTTTCAATTTTTAGCTGGCCTCATCCCTGATTTACAAATGTGCTTAAAAATACATATTGTACATGCTTATGTGTATGTATATAGACAGATAGGGTATGATTATATATGCCTTTTGATTTTGCATCAGTTAAGTCACTGGCAGTTGCATCATGAACATCAACAGAAGCAGAATCTGATATGATTTTGCTGCCTAAACAATCACATGGTAAAAGTCAATGTAGTGCTAGGATACTATCATTTCCTATGGCAATTTCTCTACAAAAAACTACCTCCTATCTTAAGATTAGCTCAAGAATGGCTTTTTCCCCAGTTTTTCTGAATAACTCTTAGGATTATTTCTTCTTAGTTGATGGAGGAATTTTGTCTGCCAGCTTAAAAACTGCTGGAAACAGCCCTTTTATGGAAATGCTGACACAACTTTATCTGTAGCAGAGCAATGCAAACCATCTGTTTTCTATAGGGTGGTAATTATCTTTTCTTGTCAAATTTATCACTATGAAAATATTTTGGGCCCTCTTTCAGCATCTATAACATACAGAAGTGTAGTTGCTGAAGTAGGGGGAATGATCTATATAAAAAGATAGTTCTTTTTCATGCCATGCAGTTAATAATCAATTATACTTCTGCTCCAGAGGCAAAAAATATATATATCTACATATCTTTCTTTATCCCAGTTGATCAGTTTTGGTAGTTCTTCAGAGATAAAACACAAAGAGCCACCCTTGCACATGCATGTTATTCTGTAGCTGGAAAAATTGCTACTCTACTTTTTAAAAATTGTCTGCTGAGTGTCTGTACTTAAGAGCTTGGAGATGATTGTGTTGATCCATTAGCTTCAGTACAACTGTGGCCATTTGCAAAAAACAAGGATGATATTTGGCTTGTGAAAAATTGTTTGTTTTTATCTTTTTGTTCCATGTGTAATATTTTGGTTCATTAAAACAGGTAGACGTAAGGAGATTGTAAGCCTTGAAGGATTTTGATTTAAACTGTAAATAAGACACCGATGCATACGAGTATGTCTTACTATGTGCATCTGGTATATTTTGCAATATTACAAGAAGTCCTAAATCTTGCATTTCTCTTGGAAAAGATTGATGTGTTAGCAGTTCACTTTAGATAGCTGTTTCTTCAAGGCAGAAGACAGTTACTTGAAGACAGTTGAAAAATTTCCCTTGAGTAATGGCTATTCATCAAGTATTTGGAAGGCCTGAGCACAGCACACACATGACATATAGAGTCTGCACATACGCTTATATTGCCAAGGCCTCTGTGAGGGTATGTAGATGAGGAGCATGTCTGATGCACTGCACACTTGATACTTGTGGCTTGTCTCTGTCTTAAATCAAAATTTGATTCCATGTAAGAGCTGGCTGACCTTGTAGGGTTAATTATATTATGGCTTTATTGGCAGAGAAGATTATGCTGGGAGTAGCTGCAGAGACTTGGATTGCAGTGCAGACCAGTGGTGGAGAGAGAGGAGGAGCTCAAGGAGAAAGACATTGGCAATGTTAAATTTCTTGACTACTGTGAATAAATTTAGCAATAGGACACTGTGTTCTGGAAATTATCACAAAACTCTAGTGTGCTTGGTGGATAGGTGCCAGCTATTTCTAATCCTCTGGGAATATTCTTATAACAGAATGATTGATACATATATATATAAAACAGATGCTGATTGAGAGACTAAAAGTCAACATTTTCAATTTATATGAACTGAAGATTTAATTTACTGACAGCTAGTGACTTCAGAGCTGTCAATCACTGGATCAGCTAATAATAAAGGTCTTAACTTTATCTTAACCTTTTTCTGTAAGGATATAAGGAGCATGAGTATTAGGAATGCTCTTGATTGTTGTAATATTCTGAAAGAGGTAAAACATTAGTGTTCTAAAGCTATGGTCAAATTGAAGTATAACACTCCTAGCTGATAAAGCAAAATACGTTCATTTGTATGTGGAAGTTGCAGAGTAATGGCAGCAGTGACTAAAGTGATAAAGCCATTATCTTGAAGGAACTAAACATAAAGAGCCTTTGAAGAACCATGATGATGATCTAATTTCTGCTATCTTGATCATAACAAGCATCAGACATTATTATTGTTACAAAGAGCATGCTCCAACATATCTAGTACCTTCCCGAGATAAATGTATGTTTGTCAACTGATATTTAAAAATGTCAAATGATTGTCCTAAAGTGATGTGTGTTAATGCTTTTATCTAAGCTAGGAATAGGTTGAGGCATTTTGGGTTGTTTCTTGCCCAGTGAGTTACTGATAATTGTAAAATTTTATTGAGAAGTTCTCAATAGGAAATAGTAAAATTAAGGAATCCTCTTGATGGTAACTGAAAGACATGTAATCCACTGAAGTGAAGGAGAGAAACTGCTTTTCTTAGAGAGAGACAAAGAAGTTTCAAAGGAGAAATTTGGGGTTTGAAAGAGGAAATTGACCTGGAAGGGTTTTGAGGTTCAGAAAATGAAATTACATAAAAATATAAAAAGCACAGGAAGTAGGGCTGTTTTTTGAGAAATATAATACCTTGGAAAGGCTCAGGTAAGCTTTCGATGAGGTAGAGTTCATGTAAGCCAAGCAAAACATGCTTTGAGGTTCTCTTGGGGGTCATCTGAAGCTAGGGAAGAGAGCTAGGGAACTGACTTGTGTCATGTTTGTATTCCCAGAAGTTTTCAAGCAGAGGAGAGCCCTAAGATTATGAAACATCCTAAACTGTAAATTTAGAAAAAAATAGACCCTTACATGTGCTTAGATTGCAGTCTTAAATACTGTGTCACAGATGTGGTTGGTGGCAGATTTGATGTACCACTAGCAGAGACTTCTTGCATTCTATTGCATTTGATTCCAAGAGATAAACCTGTGCTGAAAGTTGTCTATAAGGAGCTGAAGTAATGAGATTCATCATGAAATTTCAGTGCCTCTCAATGTTACATGACAATGCTTTGCATGGGATTAAAGCCCACTAACATTAATAGGTATCCTGGTTGATTTTAATGTCCTTTCATTTAATAGCACTTAAAAAAACAAAACCCACTTTTTTTTTAAACAGGTATTTACTGCTGTCATTGGTTTTTCTAAGCAGCTGAATCAGGACGCAGCTTTTCACTGCTAAATTGACTCTAAGGTAACCTGTAGCTTTTGTGGATTCCAGCTGGTGACTTCCACTTCAAAGAACAAACCAGGTCTGACTGTAAGCCAGAGTTCCTGGTATAGTTCTTGAAGGTTTCTGAGCGAATGAAAGACTAGGTATGGAAACCAACAGTGGGATATAATCATACTCTAATTATACAGTACCCACATACTTTGACTTGTTCTTTAGAAGTTATATCAAATATATATGAAACATAGAATTGCAGCCAAAGGTCTGAGTTATATGGTTTCAGCTTGAATACCTCTCAGCCACACACAGATTTTTCATCCTTTTACAAAAGGAAAAATAAACAGTATTTGTCTGTTTTATGTGTGATAGGCACCTGATTGCGTCTTAGCTCCACTGAGAGAGTTAACTCCTGCAAAAAGGTGCCAGTATTTGTAGAGCCTGGCTTGTGACTTCACTGCTTTCTTGGACTTTTAGAGGCTGAAACTCTAATAGGATAAAATTGAAAAGACAGGAAAAAAAGATAAAGCAGTTTTAAAGGAAGAACTAAAGGAAACAGAAGTTCAAAGCAGGCAGTAGCTGGAGGTGATGACAGCTGGTTTGTTTTAAACTATGCATCCCTACTTGAATTTTAATTCCTTCAAAATCTTTTTAGTATGGACTATTTGCCTGACAGAAGTTCATAATGCCTCATTCCTAAAGTATGGAAGCATTTCCAAAGAATAAGAACAGGATAGTCTGCAGAAAAGCCTTTCATTTCCTCTGTCCCAGAAACCTTAATCCTGCAGGAGAGCAAAGTAATGGCTGGTATGTTTTTTTTCTTTTTTTTAAAAGAACCTTTATCAGCCTTATGTATCTAAATGAATAATAAAAAGTCAGCAGAGAAGAAATTTTATCTGCTCTGTCAATATCCTTTTTTTTTTTTTTTTTTTATGTTCATCACACTTTTTCAGTTTACATGGACCAAATATTGGGGCAATACCAGAGGCAAGTTAAAAATGAAATTAAAAATATGTAACTTTATTCCGAGGCAGGACACAGTCACAGAAGGCCTCTGGATATATGGAGATGTCTCTAATTATGGCTTTAACAGGAGTTTTTTCACAATGCCTGCTTGCAGATTTAAATAAGAGTAATATAATACTATATTTCCAGCTGTTGTATAAAGACAGAATAATATTTGGTCTTATTTAAACCTCATTCTTAAATTTAATGAGCTTATACAATGTTCTGAAAATAGAAGTAAGAACATTCCTCCTCTGACCTAGCTTCATTATTGTTCTTCTAGAAATTAAATTACCTTGGTCTTCCAGTGTGAGATGCTCTCTGAAGATATCCTAGGAGTTCCAGCAGCCAGTGCTACACAGTGCATTATGAATCTGAAAGTTTTCTCCATTAAATATGGATGAATTAAGGGAACCTTGAGAATTTTCTTGAATCACTAATGATGAAAAGATAGAATCGGATCAGTAAGTCAATGAAAACACTTTTGCACGCTTGATTTAGATGATTTTGGGATGTCTTTATTTTTTTTCCAAGACTTTTCTGGTATAAAGATCTTAGTAAGCAAAGCCAAAAACCAATCTTTTCTTCAACAAAATAGGTAATTTCAGCAATCTTGAAAATAAAATATTTTCAAGTAGGTATATCTGATAAAACCATCTTTCTTTGTATTTCAGTAGTTCAACTCTTTCCAAGAAGAATTTTGTAGAAAGAATGATGAGTGCCCATTTTCTTACTCCTAACGTTCAGTCTCAAGAGTTTTTTCAGTCCTAAATGTTACTGAAAATAATTGGTCTTCACTCTCTTACTTTTCAGACTATTCTGAATATTCTTTGACATTGAAAGATAAAACCTGCTTTTGTTTCATGTGTCTGTAACTAATGAATTACAGGTTTCACTCCTGCAATATGCCAGAGTCCTTGAAGTGTAAGTGCTTGCAAATCCCCCTGTGTCATAGCAGCCTGGTTTGCTAGTAGCTAATGCTGTGAGAGAGTTACCGGTGTTATTTTGGTGGGACCTGACTATGAGAATGTCAAAGTATCTTCTCATGTGTTGAACAGTTCAACTGGACAGTTTACAGACCACCAAAAGATTAGTTTCATGGCCTTTTACCCTTCCTATTAGCGAGGAATAACATGGCACTCAAGCAGAAGTGTTATTACTGAAAATAAAGTGATAGCGACTTGCTCCTTTTTTCACTTTTTATGCAACATACTACATCTATCCTGTTTCTATAGAACGAAGGTCTTTGAAGTTTGTTATTTTTATTTCAAGGGAGTTATAGAAATTGCTTAAAATTCCTCTCACATATTTTGAAATAACAGAAAAAGCTGTTGTTCATGAGACCCATCTAAAGCACACACATGCACATGCATGTGCGCGATTGACTGTAGATTACTTTAAAAAACACACTGCTCCTTTATAACCCTCATCCTTGATGCTGTGCAGAAAACAGCTAGATACCCTGAGGGCTGCCAAAGCCTGTTCTATGTCATCTTGAATGCAGAAGCTGCTGACTGAGCTGTCTGAAGTGTGGTAAAGGTAATGGTAGCAGAAAAGAAACAGAGGCTTTTTGCTTGAATTTCTGAAGATCTCCTTTCTTACCAGTCTTTTTTAATTTCTCAGAAGTCCAGAGTTTCAGCAAATGAATAGCTTTGCTGTAAAAAGTGCATATAAGTACATTATGAGTATAGCTTTCTAGAGAGACCTTCTTACTCCACCCAAACATTCAGTGGTTTTCTCTTCAGTTTAAAATGCTGAGCTTCATGGTATGCAAGGATTTTTAATTATGGAATTGAATTTTCATACTAATTACAAATCTTTATTTTTAGTTTAAAAAGGTCAGCAGAGGATGCATTTAGGGGATTACATGTGTCCACTTTGCAAACCACGATGTAGAAAAGTTTTCTGCAAAAGGCAGCATCTAATGATAGGTTTCTGTTGTACTTTGATGTGTGCAGCTGCAAAGAACTTGGGCAGGAACAAGTGTGTTTCTCTTAGATGTAGAAAGAAAAGATGTTTGTACCGATACTCTCTAACTTCAAAATAGCAAAATCCTATTAAATAAGAAAGACAGACCGGTTCCTTTACAGCAAAAAGTAGATATTTTTATCAGTCAGACTTTTAAGAGTATTTCTTAAATATGTGAAGCTAGAGCAGTGGATCTTTAACTACTTTGGTAAATTGGCTTAGAGACTTTGAAATCACTAAAACAACATCCAATTTACTACAGCTGAGGTTCTGAAAAAAGTGTTGTTACTCTGTCAGAGAATTTACTTTAGTTATAGCATATAAATAGTTGTTCTTTTTACATAAGTTGATTGGTTAGTCTGAATCCATAACTGTTCTGATGACAGAGCCATAGGTTCAGTCACTTTATAATCTAAATTATATCCCTGATAGTCTCAGCTAGCAGTAAAAGTTGCATTCATTTTGAGTGGTTCAGCTATTTAAGATCCTGAAATGAATGACCTATTGTAGAGAATAGCAGACCCTGAAACAAAAGTGTTCAATGAATACAGCCATTAGCAGTCACAGGTAGCTGCACAAGAATGAAAATTCTGCAAACATCTCTCTCTCTCCTTTACATTCTTCTCCCTCTTTGTAAATTCTGTGTTTTGATGCAACTTATTGATTAAAATCTTACCTTTATTGTCAAATTGGCCATCTAGGTCTTACACTTCTGTAGGGAATGAAGGATTCCAGAGATCCCTATTGACATTTGATGCCAATAGTTCAAATTACAGAAAGATGAAAAGAGTGCAGAGAAAAGATCTGACTTTAGGCAATAGCTATTGCATAACTTTTCCCTTTGCTGTTGGGTTGGTTGGAATTGATTGGTTTATACAATGGCTTGGTGAATGGAGAGCAGTGGATATCATTTACCTTGAGTTTAGCAAGGCTTCTGATGCAACCTACGGTAACATCCATGGCCAAGTTAGATAGCACAGACTGTGTGGATCAACAAGGCTATCACACAAGTGAAAATAGGAGAGACTCGAGCTCAAAGAGTAGTGATCAACAGCTCAAAGCTCAGTTGGAAATTAGTTAGCAATGATGTTCCTCAAGGGTCATAGAGCTCCCTTGAAGTTATTAAAACTGAATATTTCAAACCATGAAGAGCACAGAGCAATTTCACAGCATGTTATTTGAGGAATCTGTTTCTGGCCGACTGGACAAAGAAGATGGCTACTTGTGAATTGCTGATAGATTTACTACCAGAAGCCAAATGGACTGCGAGTGGAAACTGCCTGACTGATACTGGCACAGGAAGCCGCTGAGAGAATTTTCTTCACAGCCAAAATGCATCATTTTTTACCAATGCATAGCAGTCTAAGACTGGACTTTGGAAAGCCCAAAAACCAAACATTCACAGATTCCAGAATGTTATGCCAAAGTAGACAGGGAAAGAATATTATATTTTCATTGTAAACAGTTGCTATTTCAGACTTAGGTTAAAATATATTGGGCGGAGTTCCTTATGGCCTAATAAGATAGCAACATCAGCTTAGGCAGAAATCCCTGTGTTAGGGAAGTGCTTGCTTACAGAATGAAGCTAAAGGATTCATTCTCATAGATCTTAAGAAAAGTTTTAACTGCAGTTTTTAATTCTGTATTAATGTTAAAGACAATTCCTGTATTTCAAAGCTTGTGATACCCCACCCTGGCCCCAATTCTTCTTCCGGTGAATGAAACTATTTCCGCATGTCCTCGGCTCACTCTTTGTAAGCTAACCACCAAAACTATCTTCTTGATACTCGTCCTCTGGGCCCAGCCTGTCTTCACACAAACGAAAGAGGATCCACTAAAGAAGTTATACCAGGTTCAAGAATGTGGTCAGACACTTTGCTTAGAAAATCAGATGATCTCTTCTACCTCCAGCCTATTCTGACATATAATATCTAATAATTCCCCATGACAAACACACTTTTAGATGTTGCCCTGCAGTGAGGAAGGGAACTGAGGAATGTGTGGGTATAACTAAACTGACTTCCCTGCTGTAACAAAGTCAAGGCAGTGCATTTCTGGCAGAGGGGACTTCAGAAATGTGAGTTTTTGAACGGATTGACTGCTGAAATCTGCTACAGTGTTTTTGAAGAAATGCCCCGCATGCCTCTCCATTGGAGTCTGTGTTTAGCCTTTAGAAATAATTTCCTTTTCGCTGTATGCTTGAGGCTTGATTGCTGTCACCCTAGACTAATTGTGTAAGCACTGCTGGCAGATCAGCCTCTGGATTTCCGCCTTCCCCCTGTTCTAATACAGGCACTGAGCAACTTGCTGGCCATTCTGTTTTGTAACCAAAGCAAAGCTCAAGAACTTTGATTATATTATATCATCGTATACTCTTAGCCAATATAATAAACACTGAATGATACTATAGGACCATCAAAAGAAATCTGTTGGAAGAGATCCCAGTATATTCTGCCTTTGTATATATCATGTGATGATCTAGAAACTACAATATTATTCTTGATTTTTCTGTGTAGGAAATTGTTATCCTTAAAAAGGCGAGTAAGCCATGCCTATTCTGCAGTGTCTGAAACATAGATAAGTTATTGCGCCCATTAGAAGGAATATTGTCTGACAGCACACATGTTTTGTGGTAACTTTTGATTCCAGCTGAGGAAAGAGTCAAGACTCAGCTATCTAGTTAGTGTGAAATAAAAATTTATTCAGAGGAATCTAATGGTGTCCTAGGTATAGATCTTCCTTTTCACTGTCCCCTATTTGGCCAACTTTAGATTAATTTACATTGCTGAGCAGAATTATTTATTTTGGTCATATTTTCTTGAAGAGACAAAAGTAATTCCGAAATTGTATTTTAAGAGCTGATTATCTGGAAAGTTACTTTTTCTGCTGTGTCAGGGTATATTGTTTTGTTGTTGTTTTCTGCTTCTGTATTGTTGTCATTTAGAGATGTCACAGGAAAAAAAACTCTTCTGTAATGCTTAATGAATAAAAATGCTTTAGATTTTGTCAGTGATGAGTCTTTCCAAGACAGTGCTGCTCTTTGGATTTAGGTGCATAGTCGTACTGCAGCTGATACCTGAACTTTGCTGAGATATGAGATGTATCCAGAATGAAAATGTCTGAGTTCAAATTTGATTTGACAATGAAATATGCCATATAATATGAATTCTGAATCAATCCAACTTTTATTATAACAGACTCCAGGTTCACCCTTCCTTCTGTACTTTCTTCTTTTACATAAACTTCTTCTGCAAACTGTATGCATTAATCATTAATATACATTGTTTGTGCTCAACAGATGCAAGATACGCTTATATTTATCAACACTCCCAAAAAGAGCCTGATATTCAAAATAATCTGTATTTATGTGAGAGCTCACATGGTACAGTGATTTGCCTAATGCTTTGTCTTTTACTAGCCAGAAAAACTTAAGTAAGCCAAAACTCAACAGTAATCTGATTCTTACTGGAGTAAATGGGAGTTTTTTCTCTTGATTTTGATGAGAACTGGATCATGCCCTACACTAATGTTGTGACAGGCTGATAATCAGACATTATTAACGCCAAGCTCCTCTTGTGCATCTCTTGGCAGGCTGTACAGATACACCTACAGTACATCTGCAAAGTGGTTGCAAGCACGTATCACCTTTCACTTTGATTTCCTTCTGCACTTATGCTTTGTGAGTCAGCAGGATTAAATTTTTGCAGCTCATAACTTGAATCTTTCACATTATGGAGTTTTCTTGAAAAGTAACTTAAAAAAAGGAAAAAAGCATTTCTGCTTTAGTCTCTGTTAAGTGCACTTTTGTGTTAAAAAGCATATCAAGAATGCTATGAAGAAATCCCTGTTGGTAGAAGAAAGCCTAAAACTGGTGAACTATGCTTCAAGCACCAGGCACCATCTTTTGTAGCTTTGTTGGACTGTGTTCGCTGCTGTTCACTGAGGATTTAATCAGCCTTTAGGCTCCTTTAATTCTTGCGCTAGTAGGAAATGGGCTCTTTGCTGTCAAACGCTTTCCCTTACCATTTCATCCATGAATCAAGCTGTTAACGTCTGCAGAAACAGAGATAGGCCCGAGCAAGCCTGGCGGTTCCCTGTGCATTCAGAGCGGCGCTCGGGGAAGCCATCCATCCACCCCATTGGTACCTGCTGCCTCTTCTCCTGCACTAATGGGCATCGACCACTTGCAGTGTAGGTCACACGGTATAAGCCTTGCAGGAGGCAGGTAAAAGGAAAGTAAGAAGAAAGTACAGCTAGGGCTTTGAGGGCTGTTCTGAAAGGAATACAGAATCAAACAATCAAACATCAATGCCAGCAAGTCTGGCATTGTGTGGAGTGATCTTTTTGTTCCCCCTTTTGCCATTTTTTTGAATTATTTTTGCTCCAGACAGTTTTTCCTGCTTTTTTTTTCCTCCACCTTCTCTTTTTAAGGCCTTCTCTTTCTTTTTTTTCTCTCTATTTCTATACCTTTTTTTTTTCCTCGTGTAAGAGTGAGATTGTTACAATGTGAAATAACTTCAATCAGCAAACGAGGCCACTTTACCCCACTCTTTACCTTTGCTAATCTTCATTTCTTTCCCCTGCCTTAGCCATTAGAAGAGCAGCCTGGTGTTGAGGATGTTCTAACCCACTGTATGGGTGATGGAAGCGAGGAAGCACCAGGTGCTGCCTTCACAACGATCCACGACTGGTAGTGCCATGTAGAAATGGTTTCCTGCGCTGTCTTGTGAAATGTTTGTTCTATCACTGAGTTATTGAGGGAGCAGAACTGAACAATGAGAGAAATTTGCTTGAGAGGAAAAGCAACAGCTTTACTGTGGGTAGACTTATTTACTATGATAGTTGCTAATGACAAGTGAAGGGGTTTGACAGCCATCTTGTGGCTGGTTTTTTTTTTTTTTTTTTTTTTTTTGTAATTCTTAATAGAGTTTCAGAAAATTCCAAAATTGGACCTGAGCATGTCAGTGCATGATATGAATTTACTTTCAAAACTTTGATACATAGACTCTGAATATGATACATTATATAAGCTATAGCTGACTGTTTTTAACTTCTGGTCAGATCTTTATCACAAAAGTGATTTTCCAACCTGTCAGTATACAACAAAAATAAATAAATAAAAATCACATTGTATGAACCATTCTTTGCATTGAATTTTTCTTTTTCACAAAGATCCTACTTACAAACACATGGATGAGTCCTTAAACATGTCACATGATATTTTTTGCACCTCATCTGTTATATTTGCAGAATGTTTTGAACCTAACTTGCACTGACCTAAGTAGATTCATAACTTTGTGGATGCTTTGCTCAAGTCCAATATCTATTATATTTGCACTTTATTGTAAAGAAAGGATTGCTTAACTGGCTAGTATACAATTGCCACGTTAAAAAAAAAAATCCAAATCTTCTCCTGAAGTCATTTAGCATCTCGCATTGCAACTTCTGGACGCAAAAGCGAGACTTGCGAGACAAAGAATGCGTGACGCTCTCTGTAATTAACCTTGTTGGTTTCCAAACAAGGGAAGAAACAGAGTAGAACAATTTCCTTTGCTGCTTTTTCCACTCTGGGTATAACCCGCAACATGACTACACTTTAGGCCTGACAGTGAAATGTCACAAAGTGCTTGTGGGTTGAGTTGGAACTGAAATAGCTGCTTTTTCCAGGTTCCTCTGTCAGCATATTGCAGCCACAGAATACAGGAAGACTAGAACCTGGAATATGATCAAAGGATTAAAAATGTGCTTTCTGGAAGTGTTGCAGCTTTTTTGTTATCAGCATACCTGAAACCTGATAGGAAAACAGACTTAAAAATATTTCCAGAAGTCAGTATGTGCTCTTTTTCTCTTCTGTCTCCCTCTCTCTCTCCCTCCCTCTCTCAGTGAGTCGCTGAGAGGGACTCAGGCAGAAGCTAGTCACCATCTGGCTCAGCTCTCATTTGCCAAAGCAGTTGCTATGTGGTTTATTTGAAGTTATGACAGAATGCTGACTTTGGACCCAGTAACTTAAAAATTTCATTTATGCAAACTGCTGCTCTTCTTAGCAGCACAATGAGTTCTACTGGTGATACATGGAGGAAGACATAGACCATATGCCAGACATCTGGGGGAAAAAAGGCTAAATATGTCAGACAGTGCGTTATGTCATGCACACAAGAGAGAAGTGAGAAGAACACTTTCCAGAACACATTCTGCAGCTTGGAAAATGATTCTTACAGTGTCATAAATGGACTGTACAGGAACCTTGGTTGATGTCTTTACTTCACACAGAAAACATTTCCTGCTGAGCTTCTGCTGTGCCCCTCTGAGTCCTTTTGTCAACTTGTGTGATACACCACCTCAATGGAGGACTTGACCTGGCACGCATTTGGTTTTCAGTTTCTGTTTGAAAGCTTCAGAAACTCGTGATGGCAGGCAATAGTTAATGCCACATCTGGTCCCTTCCTTCTAGCTTTGAGATTGGTAGAATAACCGGACTTAAGTCATGAAGCTGAAATCCCAGATCTGTTCATATTTATTGCTTCATGATTTTCTGTTTTCATCTGGTTTAAATTATGTCCGAAATGTAGAGAACAGTGAAACTGTCATTGTGCTTAAGGACTGTTAATTTTTACCATGGTAACATTTCTTTTTCTAAAATAATGATTATGATCTATGGCCACTTGGATGTGTTCCATATATGTACGTATAATTGCTCCTATTCCCAGCCTTGGTTTGGTGAGATTTGGTTGGAAATTACCAGACAAGGGTTTTAGCTGGATTGTAGCAGTTTCTAAAATATTTTTGATAAGAAGGTTTTTGTGGTTAGATAGAGCTCACAGTATCCCAGGGATTTGCACAATCATTTGAGATGGAGGAGACTCTACTTGAAAGCTTTTCTGTGTATGACCTGTGTATAACAGTATGTGCAGGGACTGTTCTACTCCCTGCCCTCAATAAAAATGTGGAATTTTGAAATTTTTAAGTTCTGTCAGAACATTAAAAAGGAGAGAAAAAGAAATTCAACCTAGAGAAGGCACTTAAAGATGCGTAACTTTAGTAAAATATGGTGACCACTCTAGAAATGTGAGAACATGCACATAGGTAAGACATTTGTGAATAGTCAGTCAAAGCTGCTCCTGCAGACTGTCATGTAGGACAGTCTTTTATATATAGTTGAGAAATATAAGAAATAATTTATATGTGCATGGGTTTCTGTGCGATACTGCCACGAGTCAGGCTCCGTAAAGCACCTGCAGCAGCCCGCAGCCAGCAGCTGGCGTATGCAGTTTCTTACCAAAGTATCATGGGCTCTTTTTTGTAGTCAGATTTCTGTAATGCTGTGTGCAAGAACTGCAAAGAGCTGGAATTCCTCAAATCAAATTTAGCACCCCACTGAGCAGAATGATGGTCAAAGCCTCCTAAGGCAATATTCATTTGAGAAAAGATATTGTGGTGCTTTTGTGTACTCTAAGATGCCTTTTCTATTTTTTCCCAATCCAGAAATTGGGACAAGCCAGGAAAGAAGTTTAAGATGGATGATATTTTGAAGACCTTAAAAATGGCCTTAACAATGATGATGTTTCTTCTTTTCATCTTATGATGCCGCTTTTGAATTCTGAACACGCTCTTTGCTTGTACAGACCAACTCCTCCTCTGGTTTCACAGCTGGAATATCCATTCTATATTCTCTGTCCTTTCCTAGGAGAAGATGGGGAAGAAGTAGCCTGCACGCAGAATGGCCAGATGTACCTGAACAGAGATATTTGGAAGCCCTCACCATGCCAGATTTGTGTCTGCGACAACGGAGCTATCCTGTGTGATGAAATCCAGTGCCAAGATATGCTGGAATGTGAGAACCCGCAGGTGCCCCCAGGAGAGTGCTGCCCTGTGTGTCCCCACACAACACGCGACTTTGACCCAACCATTGGTAAGATTGTTTTCAGTTTACTTTTCTGAAAGGAGAGTCAGTCAGGCTGGCTCCGTGAACGATACTTGCTCTGCTGCTGTGGTTCAAAATGGACCAGGGAGAAGGTGTTTAAATCTGCGTCTGTTCCTAGTTTGCAGTTTGAATATGCCGCAAGATTAATGTTAGGTTTAAAGTTCTCTAAAGTCAACCCAAAAAAGTCGGAACCTTGGGATACTTTAATAGTATTTCCATAGTAAAGGTTTAAATCTGCACAGAATCAATACTTGGCGGTTATTTTTCTTCTAGGATTGCACCTGAGCTGGCTCTGGAGAATGTTCTCCTCTGACCAGGAATCTGATACAAGTCCAAGGGCTTTATAACTGAAAGGTTGATCTGAATTCCATCTTGATATTTCAAGGAGATTGAATTCTGCACATCTTTTCTGGTTTATCTGCAACCAAAAAATAAATACAGTAATGATATATAATAAAATAAGTTCATTGTTTGGCCAAATGCTCAATTCCTGGTGCCTATGTACTTTATAGATAAATAAATATAAACATTATTTTAGTGTAAAGTGATTCCTCAAAGTGGGAAGTACAGATGCCCAGTTCACGAAGCCAATTCAACATATATGCAATACTAATGCAAACCACTTCTGAGATGGAAAATAAACTGTAGGAAGTATTTTGGACTCTATTTGTATACTTTTTATACCTTAAACATTATCTTTTTTCCAGTCATTTTTTTTTCATAGAGATACTTGAATCAGACAATCACCCCTAAATTTTTGTAAGAGAAAAATCTCTGAACTTGTAATTAACACTCATTAATACTGTGTATTACATTATTTGAACTACATTCAATATATAATACTTCAAGCAATTTTTACAAGGGATAAAATTGCTGTTAGTTAGCTTAATATAGAATGAAAAAGTGATAAAGAGACCATAGCAGGAACTTGTGTAATTGAGCAGTGGAACAAGATGTGGCAAGCATTAATAGGTGGTGCACCCTGCTGTGTTTTGGGAGGCATTAGGCCAACACTAATATACCCCACAGATATAAGAGAATTATAGACACATTCCAGGATTCCTTAATGTTATGTTTTAGATTCTTGTTAGACATTTCTTTTGTTCAAGTCAGTAGCAAAACTTCCAACCTCATTGCCAAACATTAGGCTAGTGGTAAAAAACAATAAAAGTTTCTCACAAGATATAATGCTTTCCTAAAGTCTTATTTGGTGCAACAATTAAAAATACTGGGGATCAGGGAGCAACACTGGAAATCCTGTGGATTATTCCTGCATCCTCTTCTGTGCATTCAGGATGTTGGGTTATAACAGGGAGGTTACAACACCTTCATGCAATTCTTATCATGCGCTGTGTCTTGGAGTAAAAGCATTAATTTTCTCCTTTTTTTCTCTTTTGCTCATTTCAATAGGTAGAGGAAGAAAGGTAAGATTTCATTTTAAACTTCCAAAAGAATATCTTAAAAATATTAAAGTCTTTCATATCTCATTGGAGCATTTCACAGAAATTATATATAATATACTCTTGTAAAAGCTCCTAATTTATGTTAATATGCACAAGTAGATATCAGAAAACAATACATCAGGTCATCAATGAAACGTATGTGGTCTTTTCTCCTGTTCTTCCTCAATGGTTAGGAGATTGCAGCCCAAATAGAAAAAAATCCTGAAAGACAAGACATTGCCAAAAATGCTTAGTATAGGGAATACCTTGGGTGAAAATCCCTGCAATCTGGGTTTAGGTAGGATTAGATAAATCCCAGTTTAAGTCTTCTGTTTGATCTGTAGTGGTACCGCAGAATGAGGAAAGGGCCTGTTGGGTCATTAGGACTTTTAGGACTGTCAGCTTTTCTTTTGGTAAGACTTAACTGTGCAGTGTGCAGTGGCTGATGCAATCCTTCTTTAAACACTATTGCTCCATTTGCTGGAGCTTTATGCAGGCAGGACGCTGTGTTGTGACCCACGCTGTCACTGCAGCTTGTCAAGGCTTCCTTAGGTTAGTTTTAGCCAATGCCTTCCTTCCCTAACCAATCTCCCTTCCTTCAAGCACACAGTGTCCATACGTGTTAAAAATATGGATTAGCTATGGTAGATATTTCAGTTTAGTCTCAGCTGTATAGCAGTAGACAAGCATTTGTCACACGGCAGTGACCATATTGCTGTAACCATTCCTGTTAATTATATGTCATCAATTACTGTGCCACCTGATATGGTTGTGTATCTTTCTGCAGGGACAAAAAGGAGAACCTGGAGTAGTTCCACCTGTAAGTCCACTTTTTAAATTTATCAGCACTTTCTGAAAGTGTAATTTTTCAGTGTTTTATAGCAGAATTTCAGTGATTAACAAAACAAAATAAAAATGTAAGGGCTATTAAAGGAATTAAATTAATTGTTCTGTATCACATGTGTGCCATTGGAAATTCCTGTCAATTGTATTTTAGGAAAAAATGTTTGTTAAAACTCTCATAATCTTTATTTTTTGTAGTTAGAACTTTGTGAAGATGTAATGGTAATTTAGTATTTGGACACGGCAGAAATATTAGGGAAAACTGGTAAATAAATTCTCACTTTCCTTTATGGATGGATGTAATTAAAAAATAGAGTAACAGAGATTGTCACTGACATACACTTATTCATTTCAACTTTCTGGAAAAAGGTTTATTGAATCTTTAGTTTTAGTTGATTTCATTTCTTACACTAAATACTTACAGTCTTACCAAGATTTTGCTTGTGCAACTTACAGAAATGGAGAAGAGAAAACCAATTAAAAAAATCTTTTTTTTTTTTTCAAAATGCCTTCCAACTTGCCAAATAGCCTAATCATCTCTGCTACCATTTATATTTCAGTAACTAGTTTCATATAGGATAGGCATGAGAAATATATCCCTAATGCTGTGCAATAATTTCCATTTATCTTGCCTTCTTTAGGTTTCAGGAATACGAGGCCGGCCAGGACCAGCTGTGAGTAGTTTCTGAACTTCTGTTTCCTTAATGATAGTATTTTTTCCTAGTTTCTGCCATTCCTCTTTTGTACTGGGAGTATGATGTGCAGGAGGGATGGGTCTATGTGCCAAGCTGCTGGAGGTCAGGAGGTACCTTTGCTAAATTGAGGTCTACAACACGAGACATGAAACCATTTTAAGTGTCTCTGCATCCTGCTTCTGCTCCCTGCAGGCAATATACAATAGAGAAGAAATCATATGTGATTGTAACCCTTTACGATCATGTGACAAGGAGTCACAAATAAATTTTCACATTTATTTCAGATCTTTAGCAGCATGAAAAGGTAATTAATATTTCTAATCTTTCTTCTAGGGACCTCCAGGTTCACAAGGACCCCGAGGAGAACGAGGACCTAAGGGAAGACCTGTAAGTTATTAAATATTCTCAGAAACTAAGTACTGGACTCAGTACTCAAGATGTCTCCTTGCTTCTGGAGTTCCAAGTACTTCCAAGTTCCTTGTATTTCCCAGGAATCAGCAAACAAACGTAAAATTGTTTATATCTAATTGTTCTCTGTTTAGCTTGAAACCTCAGTATTTGGAGAAAACTGACATAGGTTTAGCAGTATTTTCACCAAATCCATGATTTTTCAGCTGTTACCCAAAGTAGTGTGTGTGAGTACTAGTTTCTCCAGGATTTAAAAAAATAGAAGGGCAAAATTCTGAAGCATCACGTTTCTCTGTTGAAGTGCTTGCTGACTTTTTTACTGGTGACTACTGTGTACCAAAAGCAGTATTAACTCTAAGGCTCAGAGCATTTCAGAATAGAAGACAGAGCTCAGGAAGTTAGTAGGAGTTAATATGTGACCACATATGTTGGTATGCTGGTGAATAATATAATCAAGATTGCTCAGTGGAAATAAAGACTTCATAAGGGAATTTCAGCATCTGTGTGTGGAGAACCACAGAAAAGCTGTAAGGGAGGGCTGAAGGACAACATGATCCTGTTAAAAACGCTAGGTAAAAATGCAGAAGTTTCTTTTAACAGGTTTTAAAGGCTTTTATCATTTTAATTTGTATCTGGATATTTTCCTATTCCTGTAAAGAGTAGAAGCCAATACTTAACATATTTTGCCTGAATAACGAACTACAGATTTGGGCCACAGACCTTGAATTAACTCCTTTCCACTGTTTCCCCAGTGAGTCACTGTTGTCCATAGATGGTCATGACACTTAACTAGTAAAGAAGCGGAATGAGTGCGTAGCCTCCCTGAGAAAGATGCCAAAGCCACTGCTGCCGTCTAGATGACCGTAGGATGGTTGTACAATGAATAAGTCTGAAGATGCATGAAAGAATTGATGGAGTAATTGGAAAATCTTGCAGTGTGTAGAGGAATCTAGAGTGAGTTTACAGAGACATTTAAGCTCTCTAGTCGGCGTGCCTTGTCGTCAATGAGACACTAAATAATGGCTAACTGTTCCAAGGTACCTTTTGTATTCCTTTCTAGACGAGTGGCTAGAAATTTATAGGACTTCAGAAACAGCAGGCACTCACCTGGGATAGGAATCTCTCTGTATTTTACAAAAGTGGGAATTTGAACAAAAAGTAAAATCAGCAATGTATACATGTTTTTTTCTTGTAATGTAGCTATCAAATTCTTTGCTGGTGTTACAGTGAGAGATAAATACCTAGGGAATAACATATATGAATTTACAGAATGAATTTTGGAAGGTTAGTTTCGGAGCACAACCCAATCTCACGTGATTACAAATGATTTTTGGGAGACGGAAGATCAAGCTTGGTCATTACCGTCAACGTGTTTTGTTTCATGTTGGTTTTACACTGCAAAGTGGTTGCAGCAGCTGTAGGACGGAGGCACCTGAACGTGCCCTCCCGGGAACTGCATTTCTTCCAATCAGGAAAAACTTCCCCCACAGGCAGAATGTGCGTCGGGGTTTTGCAGAGCTGCAGCGATGGGACGGGATAACCCGCTTCACGGCTCTTGGTGCGTGTTTAACGGATGCCCCCTGGTGGATCATGGGGAATTTTGTAAAGACCCTTTCATTGACCTTGAGCTGTGAAGGAAAATGTTAGCTTTATACATATGAGCAAGAATTTATAAAAATAAAACAATAAGTGTTGGTGATATAGTGCTGGATAGGTGCCATCTACAAATGAAGTTCTGCTGAGAAGGACCTGGGCGTCATGGTGGACGACAGGTTGACCATGAGGCAGCAGTTGCCCTCGTGGCCAAGAAGGCCAACGGGATCCTGGGGTGCATTAAGAGGAGCGTCTCCAGCAGGTCGAGGGAGGTGATTCTACCCCTCTACTCAGCCCTTGAGGCCACATCTGGAGCACTGTGTCCAGTTCTGGGCCCCACAGTACAAGAGGGATGTGAAGCTGCTGAAGAGAGTCCAGCGCAGGGCCACGAGGATGATCAGGGGCCTGGAGGATGGGGCCGGCCTCTTTTCAGTGGTGGCCACTGATAGAACTAGAGGAAATGGCTGGAAACTAAAGCATCAAAAGTTCCACAGGAATTTAGGGAAAAAAATTATTGACAGTGAGGGTGACGGAGCACTGGAACAGGCTGCCCAGAGAGGTTGTAGAATCTCCTTCTGTGGAGACCCTGAAAAGGATGCAATCCTGTGCCACGTGCTCTAGGTGACCCTGTCTGTGCAGGGGTGTTGGTCTAGATGACCTCTAGAGGTCCTTTCCAACCTTAACAATTCTATGATTCTCTGATTCTGTGAAATGCAAACCTTTTTGTCTGGGTCCTGGGGAAAAAGGCTTACTATGTTGTTGAAACAGTTTGATTTTTGGTGACAAAAAAAATGCACTTAGCCTTATATCTTCCTGCACCACAGTGTATCTGCACCTTTGGCCTAAGGCTGGGATTCTGACTCAAATTCAGTTTTCTGAGAAGGATTTAATGCCTGTGGGATAGTTAAAGCATGTGGAGAGAGAAGATACATATCATGGACATAATTTAAAGACATAGTTGCTTATTTGGTGTTCCACAATTTTGGCATTCTTAAATTGTGATATTTTTCCAACAGGACTGAACTGTCTGGGGGAGGTTTTTCCCCCCTCCCCCCGTTTTTGGTGAATCAAGTTTTGTTAAGGTGCCTTGGTCTAAATACTAACTTGTAATACTTTAGAGTAGCTTGATGAATTGTTTATTGGCAAACATGTTTTTCCCTAATGCTTAGCCTTATTTTCTTTTGGTTTTGAAAACCAAAAAATCAAGGTAATACCTTATACTGGTCCCCTTTAGACAGTCAATGTATGCTTCTGTTTACAAAGATAGTAAGTAAAAGTCTTTTTGACAGGACCTCCAGCTTCCTGCCAGACTCTGCTCCTTTCTTTCAATACTCTGCAGTTGATTCAACACAGAGATCTTGTATGGGAATATGTGTGTGTATGTCTGCATGTTCATCTGATAAGAAAAAAGATTTTCCCCAGATTGTCAACCTCATATGACTTTCAGGTCATGAAGATTCATTGAGAATTTAAGAAGAAAAATTAACTCATTCACTAGAAGTTTCTAAGACTCGTATGTGTCTAAGACTCCCCATGTCTTTGTAGCCTTTCCCAAAGGAATGCCCTTTTATTAACACACAGACTATACTGGTTGAGTCCCTAAACTCCACTGAAATGTCACAGACTGCCAGGAAACACACTCCTCATCTCTTAGAAATAAAAGCAGTCTTTCCGATTATAATTGTGTTTGTAATGCTGACTTGTTGAGCCAGATTTCTAAAGTCTTATATAAAAAGATGTTTAAGTGAGCTCATTATATAAGTATAAAATTTTTGCTCACTTCAGTCCATCCTTCTCTTATCATGTAGGAAGCAGCAATAGCAAGCACTTTAACATCCATATATATTTTTTAAGTTTATCTGCATTGGATTTACTACTGTTGATTTTGTATCACTAATGTTTTGTCAGCTACTTCTGTATTTAATTTAGGTTCTGAGGGATGCAGATTAGAAATCAAAACTGGATGATTGAAGGGGGAGCAGCCTCCCAGCTTACTCTAAATGCTAGTTAGAGGTAAAACTGGCCCTGGTACTAGTCTGTATTCTCAGTAGTGTAGCTGTGTTGACAGATAGGCAACAGTGTGAACTAAGTCATTCATATCAGGAGGCCACAAACATTGACCCTTACCAGAATTTCCTATGTATGTATTTTATGCATGCTCATCTGAACTATCTCTATTTTATAAATACATTTTTGATATTATATTGTGTGCATTTCCAAATAGTCTTTTGAGGAATAATACTCTCTAGGATTGACTGATTTGGAGCCTGGGCAACTAAAAGAGTGTTGAGAGAAGTTACTAGAATTTTCTTGTGTGTTGGATATGTAATTTTAGTCAGTGATTCTGATCTGAAGGTGGGAACGGGTATTGAGGGATGTTGTTTAGTTGATGATTTTTTTTATGGAAATACGAATTTATCATGTAACTGGCAGACAACTGTTTGGCTTAATGCTTTTAGTAAAAACCTTCCATGCAATGTTTGCATTCTTTTCTTTCTAGGGTCCACGTGGTCCTCAAGGAATTGATGGGGAACCTGGTATTCCTGGCCAGCCTGGTGATCCTGGTCCTCCAGGACATCCTACCCACCAAGGACCAGATGGACTAAGCAGGGTATGTTTCACACATTATCTTGTAGAAAGTAAGGTGAATGATGGACTTGATGGACAGGATACAAGCAGTGACTTCTGTTTGTTTCAGTGAATATGGAGCATCTTACAGAATCGGTCCTTTGGAGGTGCATAGCATATAACCTCTTATATGGCCTAGGCAATAGTCATTTGGATAGCAAGGTACCTGCAGTTCTTATTCCATAGTCATTATGGAATACAGCTAGAAACAGTGCAGATTCTGCCAGTAGAGCTGATTCATGACTTTTCTCAAGGTGAATTTGGGAAAACTTTTAAAAGACATGCCTTTCATAGTGTATTTTAACATCTAGAAGAACCAAGGTGCCCAAATCTAAAACCCTCAGTGGAATTCTGTGAATTTCACTTGTCTTAGACCCAAGGGCAATAGTACGGAGAAAGTAGAAGACCAAATTAGGAACTCAGGAAAGAAAGATTTCTGATTGGTTTTTATAATCAGCAGAAGCAGTGGACATGTGGTTTGGTCTAGTTCTTAATGAAATGGTGGATTGCTTCTTGCTGGAACTATTCAAGCTGCATATTACATGATTTAAGTTAATAATGATCTGTAAAATGCAATGCTAGTCAGCTTTGGATAGAGGTGAGGTGTTCTGCAAGACATCTTTTTCACAGATGCTGTGGAACATGAATTAGGATTGATAATGAAATATATATTTGAGAGGTTCAAGTATATTCAGTTACACATCTATTACTGTTTTGAAGGTACCTGTCTTGGTTTTTCACTCCATTATTCCTGTAACAACAAGGAGCTTATGCTGATGACAAGCTGGAATTCTGAAGTCAGGACAATAGCTTGCAATTTGGGGTGACATTTCTGGATTTAAACACCATCTCAAATAATCTGGTAGAAACAGTTCAAGGGAATCTCTTCAGCACAGGGAAATCTTTTGGAATCACAAAACCAGGATGGATGCTGGACCCTATTCTTCATAAATTTAACTAGGAAGTATGCAAGAATAGTCAGTGCTTTAAGTGATTTTTGGTTTTTATTCTTATGTCTAAAGTCTTTAGGCTTTTCAGAAGTGTGTTTGGGGACCAATCTGGTGCAAATTAAGGTCGAAATTATAGAAGAGCTGAATACACATTTGTGCTGTTAGTCCTTCTCAAACATGCTCTGAGCTGCCAGGTGTGAGGATCTGGCCCTGAAAGAAGCAAAATAAAACTGTTAACTGAAGCTCTGGCAGGAAGCACAAAGGCAGAAGAGAGGGACATCAACAATTCATTGCTCTGATTCGTTTGTCTGCGTGGATTGACATGTGTGCAGCAGCCTTTCGCCTTTGCTGACTGGGTAACATCCTCAGTATTATAATTTACGGTGATAAAATCAGCTATGTTTCTATTTAGCTTTAGATGTTTCTGAACTGGAAGCATAGTAAGTGAAAAGAAACCAAAGTCTTAGAAGACGTGAAAAAATACTGCAGCTGAAGCTCAGAACTGATTTAAATTTGAAGGCAGAGAAAGTCTTGTGAAGGCAGTGGAAGTGTCTGTTGCATATGATGCCTCGTGAATCATCAACAAGACTGCCAGCTAAAATCACATTTTTGTTTTCAGCCATTTTCAGCCCAGATGGCAGGACTGGATGAGAAATCTGGACTTGGTAGCCAGATGGGACTGATGCCTGGTTCAGTGGTAAGAGCGGATTACCTTTGTATTGTAAAGGAGGTGTGAAGGAATGATGCAGAAGGGGAATGGATCCTCTTCAACTTCTCATGGTTTTTGAACATACGTATAGTGTGTTTTAGTGAGGTTTTACACAGGGTTTAAAAACAATGAAAAATTTTCTTCTGTTAAAATGAAAGCCTTTTTTCCCACTCCCTCTGTCCCTCCTGCCACTCCTTCTTAAATACAAAAGCTACTACCAGTAAGGCACAGAAAAAAAGCAACTTCTTTTCTCATTTCTCAAGTCACTGCAGAGTAAGCCCTTCAGAATAGACAGTTATGTAACTCTGAAGATTTCTTTTTCATTTTGTGACATCAGAGATTATTTTTAGTAGCATTTTAAAAGATTGTTTCTGAAACTAGCCATTAAGTGAAAGCTGAACTTTGTAATTACTATTATTTGAAAGCGACATTCTATTTCTCTGTTGGGTGGCTCCAGTTTTATCATTAGTGTCCCCGGACACATTTCTAGTGTCCGGGGACTTAGTGATAATGTTGACATTTTTTACAATCTATAAACCCCCCTTTCACCACTCTAAACTGTATCTACTAGAAATTGTGGGGTCATTTTTTTGCTGTCTTTTCTCACCATATCTGTTTATCATATTTAATAGCTTGTAGGTATTGTTAGCTTTTTGTTGTTGTTATTTTTAGCTTTCTTCCTTAAGGAAACAATCCTTCAGTGATTGCATTCTATCAGAGTTTGCTCTCTGAACATTTTCCTTCCAAATCCCCACCAGTAACCTTTGGACTCAGTTTCAGTGCAATTTAAAAGATAACGTTCTAAAAATAATCTGATATTCTCCCATAGAAATAACTTTTGAATTTAATTCTTTAAAGAATTTTTCCTTTTTATAAATGTCTCTTGTCTGTGAATTTACTCTGCTTACATATAATGTCTGTCATAAGAAGTCTGTTCCCACCATCATTCTGTTTATTCCTTTCACTCACACGATATCTCAGCCATCACACATCTTGTATTTTCCCTTCTTCTTTTGTCATTCTCAAATAGGATTCATTTTAATATTAGTAAGTCTTTAAAGGTCTTTATTTTTCAAAATCTAGGGCTCTCTATAGCCTTACACGAAGTCTGCTAAAGTCAGCTGAAACTCAGTTACTGACGTTACTACATTTGGGATCGATTGATCCTGTTCTGCAATATCCTTTTCTTTGCCTTTACTCAATGTCTGTCACTCAGCTATACCACTGGATTTTTTTTCTTTGTTTATTTTTACTTTGATTAGAATTTTGACTGGTATTTACTAACTTTTTACATTGGCTTTGCATTTTGGCATTTGTTTTAAAGTAAATTAAATGCAATATATAAAAAAAAGAGAAAAATATAATGGATTGTGTGTTGTGTTGAAGATAGAAATGATGAGCCTCTGCCAAAATACAATAGATGTCTGATGTATTTTCCTTTGTATTACTCAAAGAAAGAGAATTATTGTCAGTAAGCATTATTTCTACATCTTAGTAAACTGTATAATTAAGAAGGAAGTTTTTCCTAAAAAATGCCTTGAAACTTTTTAAGCGAAAATCTGGATTTCCATTAGCCAACCCCAACCATTTTGAAAATGTTATAATGCCTTATGTGAATCATAAAAATACTTCTTTCTATCTTTCTATAATATTCCTGCTCATGGCTGAGAATAGTTGGGTGAATTTATTTTGTCATTGATTGCATTATATTAATCTAAGTAGTGAGATTCAGTTCAAAGTGGGTTTATTCTTTCACAAACGGATCTTACATTTTTGCGGAGGAGTTAAGCAGGCATTCAGGTTCTTATTACTGATTACACTGTGACCTACCAGAGAGAAGGCAAACCAGTATTTTGAATTATGTCCCTGTTTTGTTATATATTAATTCTATAATGAGTTATGCCCCTCTGTTTTAGGTTTTTTTTTTTTTTTTTGAGTTTGAAGATTTCAGTTGTATGTACTTTATTTGTATTTCATAACATCTATCTCCTGAGTAAAGGCCTTTCAGAGGCTTTAACCATAGAAATGTTATCTTATCTTGGAAGTCACAATCAGGCCATTTAGCTGTCTCAGCAAAATGTATGCTATTTGAGTAAATGCATTTTTCAGGATGTAACATGCTATGTTTTTAAAAGGGTCCAGTGGGTCCAAGAGGTCCTCAAGGTCTCCAAGGAAAACAAGTAAGTCCTTTGACTTATGTGACTTTAGATAAGCGGCCAAAAAAAAAAAAAAAAAAGGCAAAGTAGCTAGAATTTGACTCAGAGACATGTCCGTCTTCAAGCACAGCTGAATCCATCCTCATCCAGAGGTGGATTTAAATATGCTGTTTTCAGGAGTCATGCTCCAGATGTACTGTATAAAGCAATTCCATTAGAAAAGGGATTTACTATAGCCTGTATGGAGTTAAACCTATGGCACACTTAGCCTATAAGTATTTTCTGTTAATAAGTGTTGTCATGAGACATTATTATGCTATATGCACATTAGACATCTTTGTTTAGATGCCCCAAATGCATGCCTTTTATTGCGAGAGTAACCTACCGGTATTTTTCACAAGGAATTAAGCTAAATAATCAAAAGTGTAACGCAATTAAAGACATTGAACACTCTATTGAAGAAGGATGATGTGATCACTTCTATCCCCCTGTCTTTTTTTTAGCATTTACCCTGTTGAACCCTACCCAGTGTGGCTTTTTACTGATCTAGTGCAAATATGCCATATCCAAGAAGTCATGATTTATTTCTTGCTTTTTAAAAAGTGATTAAATTGAAAACAAAATAGGTGTGATTTTACCACTCTTATCTCCACTTTATAATTCTTCAGACTAGCAATGATCTGTGTTGATTCTTGGCTTCCTCGTCTCATTCAATTTCTAATTTGTGGCAGAGTATTATTCCTTAGAGTTGTTTGCTGCAAGCAAGAGATGGTCCTAAAATTATATTGATGCTTCTGGCAGATTTCTGAAGAAAATCTTGTTAACTCAAAGGGAAAAATTTATTAGAGCTGTGTAAAGGCTTTAACCCATCACACATTTTTAATGAGGAAAGACCAAGGAAAAAGCTGACTGTTCACTTCTGGCTTCAGTGTTGGCGTGGTGTTGGCCTCCAGTAGGACATGTGCATGGATCAGGACCTTGAAAGATTGAGGGAGTTTAGTATCCAACTTCCACTCATTTTGCAAAATGAGTTTGTGCCGAATCAGAATCTAGATTGTGATTTTCCTGCTCATGGTTTTTAATTTATATCTTTATATTTTTTCATTTAGGAAGTTGTAACTGTATTTGTCTGTTCTTAATTTTAGGGTGGTGCTGGCCCCACAGGTCCACCCGGCGAGCCTGGGGATCCGGGACCTATGGTAAGACGAAATAAATACGAACCTTTCTACAATAGAATTGCATTCAATTTATTATACTTCCTTACTTTAAAACAGATTGTTTTTGTATGTTGCTTTGACAAAAGCTATTAAGTAACTAATATTTTTTTGAATGTAAATGGTAGTGATTATAGTACTAAATGATCACTGAGCACTAGTAACTCCATATTTGCTCAGGTAACTCAAAGAAAGTTAGGAATATTCATTTTTTGGAGGTGATATAATGACTAGAAGGTAAAAACAAGAGCATAGACCAGGTTCTCTTGAACCTACAGTGCTATCATTGCTGTTAGCTATAGTCTGATAGCTCTGTATGAGAACAATCCTCTCTCTGGACATTGCTGGGATGGCACAGAAAGGTGCCTCTGCTATTACTTTAGAACAACAGCAGTTTTTTTTTTATATATATATATATGCTAAAGAATGTTTCCTGTATTTTTATGTAATTTAATGACTGTTTCTTAGGAGTAGGATGATTTCGTAGGAGCAGATGTTTCTGAGGAGCAGTTTAATTAAGTAGCTTAGATGTAATAAAGTCAACCTTTTTTCTGCATCTGTTCTTATAAAACAATATTAACAAATGAAGCTGAATTCTCAACAAATGTACTTATTTCTTAGGGCCCAGTTGGTTCCCGTGGACCAGAAGGACCTCCAGGCAAACCTGGTGAAGATGTAAGTTTGTTGTTCTCATTTTGTTTTATTTTTAATAAAACAAATATTGGCTTCTCTGTGCCGGTGACTAACCAGCAGATGTGCATGTTCTAAAAACTTTTATGTTTCCTTTCCTTTGTAACTATACTTCTAACTGAGTCCAGTATCATAACTATAATCCTTAGCAAAAGATGTGTCTTTGCAGAACCCTCCTTTAACTCCTCAAGTTAAAGCACCATCTTGTTGTTATTTCTTGCTTTAGCTAGCCCATAAACTCTGGGATTGCATGATGAGAAAGGGAAACCTAATGATGATACACACCTGGATCTGGAAAACAAAGTTTTTCAGGTTAAAATTTTTTGATTTTGTAGTAACTGAAAACTGACTGAAACTAAATTTATGACTGAAACTAAATTTATGACTATACTCATGAGTATGTACATATACGTATGATTATGTATCCATTTTATTATACATATAGTCATACATATTACTGAAATATGAGTGACAGAAGAACTTTATTTTCTTATTAGCTAATTTCATGTTTTTTTTTTTTTTTTTCTTTCCTTAGGGTGAACCCGGTAGACCAGGACAAGCCGGTGAGCCTGGGTTTCCAGGATCTCCAGTAAGAGCATTCACTGTTTACATTTTAGGAAAATGGTCATAATTATGTCATCAATAATAATGATTGCAACACTTTGCCATGCATTTTCTGAAGCCCTTTTATCAGCTTACTCTGATGATTTAAAGCATTGTGATAGCTGGGCACCATGCAGGTAGTTCAAACGTCCTTGAGTTAATCTGGAGAGTTATTTAACAGGTGCATGTTCCAGCTTTGTCCAGGTTCAAAGATGAAATATTTGTAAAAGAGATGACAGTACAAGGTGGGTTTCTGTGTGTCATCCACTTAGACATCATCTTGTACATTGTCATCAGATTGGATAATGCCCACCAAAATCTAGCCTACAACTGAATCAACTTGCATGAAAGATCAAGGTTCAGGAAGACATTTCCTGCTGTTTCACAGGGTTATTTACAGACATCTGCAATAAGTGCTCAGAGTGTAAAGTGGTGCCAAGGTCGGGTGGTATTGTTCAGTTTTAAGAAGTGCTTTCTGGGAGCTTTTTTCCAGAAAGCAAGAGCCATAGCATAAGAAACTGGTAAAAAAAAAAAAAAAAAATAGGAATTTGTGTTCCCATTAAAACAAATGAATGAAAGAAGTATTGCAATTCTCATTGCTTTTAAGCCTTTGCTGCAATTGTGTAGCATTGCAGAAAGCAGTGCTGACTGCGTTAATGCCCTGTTAGAGAAGTGCACGTGTCCTTGGCTCAAGGCTCAAGACAGCTGCATAAGTGAGGGATGAGATGCAGGTCCTTACAGTGGCATGAAATTGTTGCAGTAGAAATGCCCACCTAATCTTAAATTGCTGAACTGTTCTCAAAGAGTATGAAGGTGCTAATGTGATTTCCATTATAAATGAAGGTACCTGATATTATAACACAGGACATCTAGCTCCTTTTCATTATTTAGCCTCTCCTGAAAGAGAAATCTGCTAAAATTGGTAGAAATCTACCAAGTGCAGTGCAGTTTTAGTATAATTGCTAAAGGTGTTTTCATAGCAGATATTTATTATGCCACTTGACTGATGTTTTCTGATGTAAAAGTTCATGGTTTGATGTATTTCTGTTTTATGTTAAATGATAGCTCTATTTTTTTATCCCTGCTTAACTATGTTAGGTATTTAGGCTTCAAAATTTGGTCTATCAGTGGTTCTTATTTCATAGCTCCTGTTGAAATTTGAGGTTTGATCATATACCTGTGTAAACCATAAAGCTTTTAATATCAGCATAAGCTTACTTAATGCTGAGACTATTTGACTTCGTAAGGGAAAGTTCGTCTTCTGTGACCACCTGTAAGTGTCAGGTTATATTATGTCACCAAGGAGGAGTGTTAGGAATTTTAGCAGTAATGCCACTGTGCTGTTCCATGCTAAGAACATTATCACTAAGTGTGTCACTGTAGAAATCAGTGCTTTTGTTTTGATTTCAATTATTATTTTATTTTATTCCTGCATAGGGGCCTCGAGGCTTTCCTGGTGCTCCAGGTCTTCCAGGCCTCAAGGGTCACAGGGTAAGAAATAGAGTTTTTACTTTCCTTATGGATAATGTTTTAAGAAAGTTTCCCTATAAATACACTCAACCTCTTTGATATCTGTGGTGAATTTTACTATATGCTTAGTCATGCCAGTTACAGCAGAATTGCTGGCACTAGAGAGGAAGACAACATAGCAGAAAATCTAGGCTCGTGTCCTCTAAGTGCAGCTGACCGCTGTGTTATATTCTTTAGTGCTTTCTTCGCTCTAGTTTCAAGTGGTCTGGGAATCTGGAGGGAGTTTGCATGAGCACAGCCAAACTTCAGGAGGGACAAACCTGACAGTTCTCTCACTTTGTTGGCAAGTCTGGCATTAGGGTGGAGAAGGCTGGAGCTGGATATGTTTGCAAGACAGAGTAATCACAACTTACCAAGTTTTCTGGCCAGAGCTTTACTTCAGGGAGGAATAAATAGGTTTCCTATGGCTCAGAGCCTCCTTCTTGTTGCATTTAGGATTTCTTTTTCAACAACAGCCAAAAAAAAAAAAAAAAAAAAAAAAAAAAAAAAAAAAACCCCCCCCACAACAAAAAAACCCACAAATCCAAGGAAATGTTTGTACATTTTAGGAAATGTTTAAAAACTGTTCTCCATCTGGGCTTTTTTTTTTTTTCTTCTTGCCACCTCCGATCTGATTTTAACACTGTAGGATACTTTAACAGTAGAAATTCTGTTTGTGTGTATATACCCAGTTATACGTACACATGTATAAATATTGTCTTACCATATTTTTATAACTCTTACAGGGATTGAAAGGACTTGATGGTCCAAAAGGTGAAATTGGAGCAGCTGGAGCCAAGGTATTCTCAAGGCCGAAAAATCTAAATGCTGAAGCATGCTTTCTGTAATGCCAAATAATGAAAGATAGTATATCCTTAGAGCAAAGCTCTGTATCTTTTGCCTGTTAATACTAGTTGCATGAAGAAGAGGCTACATCCATTTATTACTGTGTGTTCAGTACACGTCAGCTACTACAAACTGCAATATTTTTGTACAGGAAGAGAGCACTTGAGTTCAGCAGGCAAATCACAAAAATCACAATTGCAGCTGGGGCTCAGTTTTAGGTCTATAATACATTATTACAGAATTCACTAGAGTCTGCCTGTGTCACTAACTGAAGGCAGTAAATGATGTTAAAATAGAGCCCATACCCATCTTGTAAGTTGCCATTTGGCCCCTTTGGCAATCTTGATTTTACCTAAACAAGATCAGTTTGTAAGAAACAGTGTTGGTTGAGAGAAGGAATATATTTTATCAGACTATTTCTCTCCTAAGAGTCTTATTCTCTTAGAACTTTTGTCCCCTATTGGTAGTTCTGCAGCCTTACTACTTTAACTCAAAGCACTTTAAACACAGTTGCTAGCAGGAATTAGTACCTTCAAATTTAAAACTTTTTTTTGAAGAGCATAGGAAACCTTTTCCAGGCTTTTCTACATGTTCTCTGCTGTTGCTGAAGCTGCCTTGGCCAGCTGAGGGCAGTAATCACAGGTGAAATGGTACCCTTCCTTGGGATTAAAAATGCAATAAAGAAGTGAATCTTCCAAAATCTAAAATTAAATGTTAAATATTGATTTTTTGTTGTTGTTAAATCAATAGTCTAGGACAGTTTGTCTAAGATAAAATTTCTTTGCTAGGATTTCCCATCTATTTCAGTGGAGGCAGCAACAACAGAAGCACCAGAATAGGTAGACACATTGCAATAGGTAGTATGTGTTGAGAGATACAGGCACTACAAGGAGAATATGTCCATTTCTTGTCTATAAATCCTGCTGGTTCTTCCCTGTGTTGGTGCTTTTCTCCTACTCAGTCAGATTCTTTCAGATAAGCATGCTCAGTACTCACTACTAAAATAACATCATTGTGGTTAATTGAATAATCACGTGAAAACCTTGGAGAGAAGATAAAGGAGGTGTATCCTAATCACACATAGAGATTTGTGAATGATACATGTTATTTCCATAAAAAGGGTTGATCCTGCTTCACTGAGATCATGTAAATATGACCCTTCCCATTAGCAGAGGGAATGATGCCCATCTCTGGAATGTGTGTGATGCACAGATCCTGCAGATCAGCATCTTCAGCATAAATTTGAGAGAAGAGGAATGAAAAATGAAACTGTAGTTTAAAGTCTAAAGGACTTTAAGGACTTAAAAGACTTAAAGTTTAAAGTAACAGTTTTCCTCTAACTTTTTTTTTTGTTTTGTTTCTTCTGTGTTTCTAGGGAGAATCTGGTCCAACCGGTGCCATGGGTGCAACTGGTCCTCTAGTGAGTGTCATATGCATTGGAGTTTACTTACAGAAGTGGCTTATGTATTGCATACATAATTGTTAATGTAATACCTGCAGGAAGTCTGAGACCTACACTGATGTCCTGAAGTTAAACTTTTTCCTAGTACAGTTAACATTTTTATTATTATTACTACTACAATTAAAAAGTAATAAATGAAAAAGCAGAACAGATTTAAATGTAGGTTTTGCGATTTGAGTTACCAACTCATGGAAATTTCTCTTAAATGCTCTTTTTTATTACCCTGATGTCTCATATGGAATAATTTCCATATGACAAGAGTCAAATCAGCTTGCTTTGAGATAGAACTGAACTGATTGAGATCAGAAACACATTAGTTGGAAAATCACTGACAGAGGGTTTTGAAGGTAGTGCTGAGGATAGTCATGCATTAAATGAAGAACACAGAAGAGTTTTGCCCAGAATATTTTTCATTCAGGTGTTGTTTTGAACAGGTGTTATAGCAGCGAGTGCTATAACATGGCAAAATCCACTTTCAGCAGTAATGTAAATGCAATGCCTGCATGATAGCAGATGACATCTTGCTGCTGACATTGTCCTGTGTCATGCAAAATGTAATATATTAGACTGAGTTATTGACCCTGGTGAGTATATACAGAATTTATTTTACTGTGTTTGCAGCTGGTAACACTATTGGAACAAATTACAGTTACTTTATTTCCACTAGGCAAGCCTGTGAGGTTGCAAGGACTTAGGTTAACTGCTGTTTTATTCCTGCTATCTAACAATATCAAAATCACTTGCAGAAAGAAAAAAAAGTTAGCTTGGTTCTGTAACAATGAGCTGTCCTTATCATATGTCAACTAGTCAAACTCTGATTAAAAACCACTAGAGAAGACTTCATTACTAAGCAGAAATGCAGCATAAAACTTACCTGAAGGAAAGGAAAAGCCAAGGATGTCTGAAGGGAAAAAAAAAGAGAGAGAGAGAAAAGAAAAATGTAAAATGGAAAATAAGGAGTCCATCCCCTATGGGAGGAGGGGAGGAAGACAGAAGTGAACTGTATTTTCCACTTGTGATTATTTTGCAATGATGACCTCCTGAGTAGTGTACCTTTCTGCATTTTCTTCCAGGGACCTAGAGGAATGCCAGGAGAAAGAGGTCGAATTGGACCACAAGGTGCCCCTGTACGTAAAGTCTCGCTTCCACCGTCTTATAATTCTCCCCTTACTTTGCTTAAATTAAAAAAATTGAGCCTGAAAATGTTTATTCATATGACTATTAGTCACTTCCATGTGTGTTCAGCGCTAGCTTAAGGCCTTAACAGAGTCCCGTGAGATGAAATCTTTACTCTAAACTAAAAAAAAAAAAAAAAAAAAGGAAATGGAAAAATGCTATTGGCATAGTAATTCCTTAGAACTGCCCATGAAGAGAACATCACCAAAGCATATGTTTTTCTGTAATCCAAAAAGGGCATAGTTTTTGTTTTATTTTCTCTAAAACTACTCTGGTAAGGCTGTGTTAGCCCCAGATTGCCAAACTGGAAGAAAAATACATTGACTTGTCTTTTGTCTGTTTAAAATGACTTTGTAAAGTTTCCTTTTCAACTCTAGGGTGGACGTGGCCAGCATGGTATGCCCGGGAAGCCAGGGCCCATGGTAAGCGTCTGACTCGTTTTTTTCCACCTTGTGTTTACTCCTTGCCTTTAGACATTGTCGAAAGAAGCACAAACAACTGTTGCCAGTTGCTATTAAGTGCAGCTTGAATAATGTGAATGATTCCTGGTACTGGCATTGAATTGCTTAATATAACTTGAATTTGCAGGAGAAGTAGCCTCGAAATGTCCTCTCTGGAGAGAGAATGTTTGACTGCTTTTATGTAGTGGGATCCATGCTGTAGGGAGATAAGTATCTTAAAGATAGACATTGTAAGAGAAGCAGCAAGAAGAAATGCTGCTCATTGGTATCAGAACTTGCTACCTGGAACTCATCAATTATTAAATGTGCAGTCACAGAGTGAGCTGACAAACCAGAAGCCTATGCACAAATAATGTGCTGTGTTCAGTGCCACAGTGCAGTCCCAGTGCACATTGACAAGATGTCTTTGAAGCAAGTCACACGAGCAAATGTATTAGGAAGTCATATGTGCTAAGCGTATGTTTGCCAAGTCAAAGCTTATGAGGATTTCATACTACTCATGTGAGGCAAGCTTCCACCTTAAAAACATGCTATTCTGTTTGCTTTTTCTGAAAGTGCTACTTCTGGGATACAGCTGACAAAGCTTTTGCCTGCTGATGCAGACAACATGAACATGTCTTCTTAACAAATGGGCTATTTTATTGCAAACTTCATTAAGAAGCAATTAACCATAACAGAAGCATAAGACGTAAGTGCAAGCGTGTAAAAGCTGCAAGTCTCAATTATTTGATGTAGCATGAAAAGAAGGGTAACTGCAGCTATTGCAAGAAACAGTGAAAAGATTTTTTTCAGCATTGAAAATGTCTAAAGCCGAACAAAAGAACTCTAGTAGTTTAAAGTTTGAATTTTTTGTCATAAAACACAGGCTCAGCTTTGTTGGACCTGATGGTTGCTTGGCTAACATTTTTGGCATACAGTGTCCCAAGGGAGATACTAATACTTAATGCACATGTTTCTCATTGGAGGAACTGTTATTCAAATACATGATTATTTGGCTTAGCACAAAGTGGTATATCCCAGTTTTGGAATTCTCCTTGCAACAAGAGAGAGATTTGGCAAACTTACATTTGTGATCCAATAAACTAGGACATAGATTTTTTTTTTTTTTTTTTTTTTTAAGAATACACTTAGTGAGCTTTTACATCAGTGCTGTCAAAATCCATTGCAAGGTCATGGCAGAAAAGTTGTCTTTAATTAATACTCACTGGGACAGACTGTTCTTATTAGTTTTGTCAGCACAACTTCATTACATAAACATTCTTTCTCAGTATGCATCATATTTTACAAAAAATCAGGAAAAGATAAAGAGGAATCATCTGGGAACATGGAGTTGTAGTGAGTACTTGCGACCACTGTGTGCCGCCTTCTAGAGACATTGGAATACAGCAGAAAAGGTCTCCTATGTTCAGCTCAGGGGGCTGTAACATTTTAATGTTAACACATGAAAACAATTTAAAACTTTACTCCAAATTCCATAATTGGAGGTCGTCTTGCTTAACAAAACAGAGTCAAACAAGACAGGCATATGGAAGTGTTCGTTCTGTTGCATGGGGAGCCAAAATCCAACCCGTCCTTTCACAGAGGTATCTCCATAGCTTTAAACAAGCATCCAAGCAGGGTTACAGAATTACTTCTTTTTTTTTTTTTTTTTTTTTTTTTTCTGGTATAGAAGACATAGGTTTTATGAGTAAAATTCAATTTAGTTATAGAATGAGGCTTACCCAGTGATTAGATTCTAATTCTGTAATCCAAACTGTGGAATTAAAGCTTTGTACTTTTGTATTTCGTAGGGCCCGCTTGGCATAACTGGTTCTCCAGGTTTTCCGGGTGCTCCTGGTGTAAAGGTAAAAGAACAAACAAAGGTTTTTAGTATGTCTAATACAACAGAATTAAAATGTACATCCTACACTGCACAGAGTTCAGGTTGATGTGTATAAGATCCCCTAGGGCTGCTGAAATCAATCTTACTTAAGTCCTTGAGAGAGAACCTGTAAAAGAAATAATAAAAATTGACCTTTTGTCCTTTTTTTTTGTGCAAAAGGGTAGTTTTAAAATAACTGTCATGCTGTGGTTAAAAAAAAAAAAATGCATCCAATACATTATTATGAATTATATGGATTGCATTATATGGATTGCATTATGCAAATTGAGTTACAGGAACTAGTCTTAATCCTTTTTAATGCAGAAATTTGTATGTAAGCAGCATATTCCAGTGACCATTTTCAGCTTAATGCACTTTTTCTGATGACTTGACTGATGAGAAGGATGCCTGAACCACAACAGAGCTTGCACCACTGCTCATCACAGCGTTGCAAATGATGATTAAAACCTTTTGGGCTGAAAAGAAGAAACTTATATTAGCTGTAGTGTGGTTGATGTTTGATTTTTTCCTTCTTGCCTTCCACAAAACAAGTCTGTTTTTTTTCTAGCTTTGAGAATATATTTGCAAATAAGACTGAAAAGACAATTCATACAGTTGCCTTACACTTCTTTCCCTCCCTGCCCCATCACCCAGTTATTCCTCCTTCTTACTTTATGCTCCTAAAAATGATAAGAAAAAATTATACAAGAAGAAACTATTTTTTCCATTCCAGGTAGCCAAGTTCAACAGATGTTTTGTTTTATTGTGAAGCTGGCAGCATTTACAAGAAAATTATCTGGAAACAAGCCTCAATAAGAGTATTAACACAATTTATACAGCTAGATGATAATCCTTTTAATGCACACCATAAACTGTCTTAGTATGACTACATAGTGCTGAATATCTATATAAATATTTGGATACGTTGTCAAGGCAAAATGAAGAAAGACTTTTGGAGAAGGAGACATTACGTTAAGTTACATCATCAGATGATGTAATTGAAATAGCTACTTTGAACTCATAAAAGCTAAGCACACTACAAATGGAGGATGTGGGCTTCAATTCTGAAGACAAAATATTTATTAATTATCAATTTCAATTGCAAATATAAAGGTAAAATGCAAAGGAGGTACCAGAGGGAATTGTTTTATTGCAGCATCCAAGCCAATCATACGGGCTTTTCTGGAAGTGATCATCTGTTTGGCCTATTTTGCTTATGACCAGCACATCCTGTGACAATCAGATTAGTATTATTTGTCTTTTTTTCCGTCTTTAATACAGTGCTGCAGCATTGAGTTGACCTACACTGTGCAAAAATACTCCGAATGTCTTACTATTTCTACATTTCAAGCCCCAACTACTAATGAAACTAAAAAACAGTGCTGTCAAATTACCAATCCATACTGGGAGTTTATATAGAAGTGTCAAATGTATAGAGTAAAAGTAGGATCAAAGTAACCTGATGGTGTGATTTTTGCTACTTGAATATATAATATTCAAGAATATACTACTTGAATATATAATATAATATTCAAGTAGTTACAATGCTGCTGTCTGTAGAAACTTTCCATGATCATATATAAATTGAGGAAAAATTCTACTTGTAGTTTTACGTTCATTTAGAGCAGTAGAGGTGGAATTGGATAAGTAAAAATATATTTTAAGGATCGTAAACTATTTCAAAGCCAGAATTATCTTTCTCTTACAAACTCATTATTCCTCCTTAGTTACTTTGAAATGCAGCTTTTTGGAGCAAAGTTGTTTTCTTCTGTGAAATCTTAGGGTGAAGCAGGTCCAACGGGTCCTCGTGGTCCTGAAGGTCCTCAAGGACAAAGAGGTGAAACGGGGCCACAAGGCCCAGCTGGATCGCAAGGGCTTCCTGTAAGTACATTAAACATTGGTTCCTCAGTGCTAAGCTTGTGTTTTGTCTGTTCAATACCCAACTTGATATATAGAGAGTTTTGCCCAGATGGCTTTTTTTTCCTCCCTAAGAAAAGATATTGTTCATATTTTTCTACTTATTTTGTTGCTAATAACTTCCATTGTTCAATTAATTTGGAAAAACAAAAGTTACAGCCTGATGTTCTCTGAATACTACAAGTACTTTAAAGGCTTAAATGTGTTAAAAGTCATATGAGCTTATACTTTGTTATTTAGATCTGTATTTGTACAGGTAGATCTTATAGCGTCGTATTATTGAATATCCTTGAATAATCTGCTCTTGTAAATAAGATCAAATGGTTGTCTTATTCTGTTTTTTTTTTTTTTTTTTAAGTTGATACCCAGCTCATAAAAATTCACTTTGGTACCTTCTTTTTAGGGGACTGAAGGGACAGATGGTTCCCCAGGTGCTAAGGGCCCAACAGTAAGTAATCAAATCATCTCTTGAAGAAGTTTTTAAAGTGGATTCATTCTATTTACTTTGTAATTTTTTTTTCTCTTAACTGTGCTGATGTTTCTGTTTGTAGGGATCTCCAGGAACTGGAGGCCCTCCTGGCTTATTAGGTCCACCTGGTTCCCCAGGACCACAAGGCAGTACTGGTCCACCTGGTATTCGAGGCCAGCCGGTAATAATGTCTTTTTCTGAGGGATATTTTTCAATTATGTCACCCAGTAAAATAAAACAGTGATTAGCACTGACTCTGTGTGTACAAAAACTAGTTATCTTCTGAAATTAGGTCTCACTTAACTTCTATTTTCTTGATGTCATAATGTTTAGAGGAAATACAGACATTACCTTCTAAACCAGGAAACTTTTTTTTTTTTTTTAACCAAGATTAATGTAAACTGCTTGAATGCTCTATGCAGAATTTTACTTTTATGACTGTTTACTCATTTATTTGTTTTCAGGGAGATCCTGGTGTTCCAGGTTTCAAGGGAGAAGCAGGACCCAAAGGTGAACCTGTAAGTCTCTACATGCTTTGTAAAATCAAAAGGAATCACAAAACTATGCATGAATGATTTAGATATGTTGTTACAGTTTTCAAGACGTATCTAATGCTGCTTCTCATGATTACTGATGTTTATCAAATAATTATTGTGGAAGACAAACCACAGTCAGCTTGCCTAGGCAGTACTGAAAATGGCAGATGTTACAAACCACCAGTGTAGGACTTACAGGACTGGGAGACAGGGATGATTTCATCTGTTGAGAAATGTATACCATATATTTCTGAACATTGAAGAGCAAACAGGTATAAGCTGATCATAATGAAAAAAAGCATTTTGAATATTTTTAATACATTTTATATTTACACATATATATGTATTCATTATATTTTTAATTAAGTGCTAAGACAATATGAACATTTATAAGTATGGCAATGATCTATATTAATATAGAAAATATATGTAATTATACAAATTAAATATGTTTTCATTTTTCAAAAAAATATTAGATGGTATTAAAACCTGTTTAGCTCATGCCTGTAAGAAGTTATTTGGCAAGATGGTTAATTCCATGTGTAACATGAATTTTAGAATAAAAAGGATTATGCAGAGTTGTAGTCAGTTCAACTTTTTGTTTTGTTTATCTTTTCCTTCTTACTAGCTTAGTCATCACATAATAGCTGATAAAACTATGCACATGAAGTCATGGGTTCTTTACCTCTGACTGGATCTCACTTCTTTGAGAATTTCTACAAGAATTTACTGAATTTTGAGTCCTTTGTTTCCTGTTCAAATGAGATAAATGTAATTAAAATTATTCTGTCTGAGCAAATAGATGTTTACAAGAAGCACAGGAGAGATGACCTTCAGAACTACCGTTTACTCCTATTATACTTCTTACTGAAAGATCAGCTTATAAATACTGGAAAAGGGAGAAGAGACCCCTGACTAAATGCAATTTATAACTGATTCAGAACACAGCTATAAATTATTCTTCCCTTTTCTGGGAGAAGAAGGGTGATGATATTTAGAAGGCAGCCTCTTTCAATGCTCTTGAGAAACAGTGAACTTAACAATGAATTTTTATACAAATTTTATTTTCAATAGGGCCCACAAGGTCCCCAGGGTTCCATTGGCCCTATGGGTGAAGAGGGGAAAAGAGGTCCTCGAGGTGATCCAGGGTCGGTAGGTCCTCCAGGTCCAGTTGGAGAGAGGGTAAGTAGTTCAGAAGATCAGGATATCTTGTGACATAGGGACTGCCAGGCTGAAAAGCCTCTCGTCTAGCCTAAGCTTGAGTTTTCTTCCAGCTTGGTGTTAAGTGGAGTCAAACTTTTTTTTCTTTCCTAATAGAAGTTAATTTATATATCTACCTTTTAATATATTAGATTAACAATTTTTAGATGCTGTACTCCTGTGATATATTATATTCTTTTTGAAAATGATACTGTGGTGATCAGTATATAAAAATGTAGCATGATGCTTTTGCATCCTGAATAGTTCTTC
>JAWLRI010000251.1:119070-194080 GCA_034781795.1 Crypturellus tataupa
AGAAAGGCATCTCAGTGTTTTGAAACCAAATGTTTTGGTGAAAAAAATAAAACCTGTAATGTTCATCTGTTTTTGCATGTCTCCAAGTTGATGGTATCTCATATTCGGATGTGAATAGATTGGAGACATTGACCTATCACTATTAGCATATTGCTAAATACATTGCTCTGTAGTGTTTGGCATCGTTTTTCTAGGCTTATCCATTGAATCAATGGCCTTACCTGTCTCTGGCTTTTCCAGAGCACTGACTCACAGATGTATTTGGCTAGCACTTCTGGCTATTCTTAAATCTCCCTAAGAATACAAGGATTCTGCCATTGTGTTATGGAAGAGGCCGCGTTTAACTAGTAATAAAGTTTCTGACACTTTGGAAGTCTGTTTGCAAAAATATGGCTTTAATACAAGATATTTAATTTAAATTCTTCTAACTGCAGATGTTCTGCCTGTTACCTAATAGCACATCGGTGTCTTTCTAGGGTGCTCAAGGAGAGCGCGGTCCAGCAGGTTCCTCTGGCCCTAAAGGCGGGCAGGGGGATCCCGGGCGTCCCGGTGAGCCTGGCCTCCCAGGTGCAAGGGTAAGGAACTAACAGCAACACGTTCTGAACTGGCGTTTTCCATTTTCAAGAGGCAGCAATGAGCTTCACAGGATTAAAAAGCTGTTGTATAAGTGCAAACTTCTTCCCTCATTCTTCTTATTCACCTTTGTCCTTTGAAGTGAAGTGTGATTAGTAACTTTTTTCAGTGGGACTACTTAAAGAGTAAAAGCCAAAATATCTTGACTTTCTTCCCATGATGTCAAAAGCAAGATGTCTTCAAAAGAAGGAAAAATACTCCTGATTAGACTGGCAATTGTAGGATTTCTGATTTTAAAGCACATAGTTATCACAGAAAACATTATTTGAAGGCCAGACCTTCATTAAATTGATGGTTGATAACCATGTAGTTGAGTGGTGCAAATTGTGGAAAATATTTTCAGGAAAAGTAATTGAGAATTTGGAGCATCACAAAAGGAGAGGAAGGGTGTAGCAAGATCAAAATGTAATGCAGATCACTGGGTAACAGCATTAGAAGTAAAGGTGATCCTATGGGACACTGATGTGATGTGTAAAAGCAATAAAAGAGCCTATAGGAAAAAAGATCAAAGACAGTAAGGCACGAAGCTGTAAAGTAATTTAACAGCAGGATGAGGACGTAGATGTGGCAAAGAAAATGTTGTGGAATGTTGTATAAACTAATATTAATTACTGAGCATACTTCAGGGTTCATATACTTTTCCTCTTGTTCTAGAATTCTGTGTACAATTTTGCACTAATATTATTCCTATTTTTAGGGTTTGACAGGAAATCCGGGTGTTCAAGGCCCCGAAGGAAAAATTGGCCCCTTGGTAAGTGACATAACAACTAGTTCTTTCAGTTAATGCCACAGTAATTTCAAAGTCCCAAATGATTGATATTATACCTGGGTTTTCTTCATTTTTAAAAGTTCACCTTTTCTTGTGTTAACTTTAGGCTTCCAACTTCTAAATTATTCTAAATAACATTATTTTGGTTTTATCTCTTATCTGCCAATTATTTAGCATCGTCTGCAGGATTATTAAATCTCTGAGAACTAAATATCTTTTCTATCTCCTTTTGGAATCAATAAACTATTTATACATAATGGTTCTATGACAATAATTGCATAATACTTGGTTAGTTCTAGCAACTAGAACTCCATAAAGCAACTCCATAAAGCACTCTGCTTTAAAGACATATTTTACAGATAAAATCAAAACCATTACATATATAATAATGAGTGCTTTAACTCATTATTAATATATATTAATCATTTACTAGATTCAGCAACTTTAAAGTGAAAAATGGGCTTTAAATGTCCATTTTAATTACAAGTAGAATTAAGAAATTTTATTAGATGTTGGAAAGCCATTTATCTTCAGTGCTGGGGTTTTTCGTGTGATACTGCTGAGAAATTCTGGGTTCAATTACTATGCTCCGAGATTAATGTTATCTGAAGGCAAGTTTTGCAAAATAATCCACTTGTTCGGATCTACTACCCATCTGATAGTGCTGGTTAGGCTCTAATATCACTGGGAATTATATTCCGGAGTAAATGGGCTTGTACGAGTAAACAGTGTGGAAAATGCCGTGTTTCTGTAGGGTGCCCCGGGAGAAGACGGACGCCCAGGTCCGGCCGGTTCTATAGGAATCAGAGGTCAACCAGGCAGCATGGGCCTCCCTGGGCCGAAGGGCAGCAGTGTAAGTGTGGCACCTCGCACCCAGCATTTGCTTAACTTTTAGTACTAGCATATATTTTAATGGAAGAAAATAGTAACTAAAAGTGATTATTTTCCTTTCTTCAAATTAGGGTGATCCGGGGAAACCTGGAGAAGCAGGAAATGCAGGTGTTCCAGGGCAGCGGGTGAGTGTGACTTACAGTTTTCAGTGGCTATAGAAAATGGCATATTTCTGTTGTGCATGCTCACTATATAACACTTCCCTTTGTCACTTTAATTTAGGGAGCCCCGGGTAAAGATGGAGAAGTTGGTCCTTCTGGTCCTGTTGGCCCATCAGTAAGTAACCTAGGCCTGTTTACCTGCTTGTGTTTCCATCTGTTGATTAATGTTTCTGCCTTTGATTCTATATGTCTTCATGCCAGTTGTTGATTCCTAAATAAATAAATAGTTTTCCTAGAAAAATGATGAGCTTTGTTTTGAAACATGTATTGATATTCCAATTTCTTTTACTGACCTTCAAAAATAAAAAAATGCAAGGAGCAAAATCTTTTTTCAGTGCATTTTCCTAGCTTCCTTAATTTCAGTAGAATGGAATGTTTTACCCCTCATCACAAAATTTATTCTGTCATTTTAAAGAAATAAGGAGATAAGCTATGTCTTACTACATCTTTTACATAGGATATACATTGACATATTTAATATATAAATTTTTTTAATAAATATATAATTGAAAATATAATTCAGAGAGAAGAAAAAATGTGACTTTCTTTTGTGTAGGGACTGGCGGGAGAAAGAGGAGAACAAGGTCCTCCAGGTCCTACAGGGTTTCAGGTATGCATACTCTTTTTTTTTTAAGAGGAAGAAATAAACAGATATGTCTCTGTCAACTTAGAAAAATTCAACAGAGTGATGCTTCATAAAATGAAAATTTAAGTAGTAAGGCAATAGCGCTCGGAATAGTTAGTAATATAAAACAAATAATGATGCTTAGTTCTAACCATAAACGTGTGTTCAATTGAACTGAATTGGTCTTAAGTACTAATCTGCAACACTTGAAAAACTTGTACTGTTTTTTAGTTCTGAATTGGAGATTTTCCAAATGTATTTGCTCCAAAAATAAAGCATATAGATTATTTTGATAAAGAAAAATGGATAATGAAGATTAGTAATAGTAGCAGTAATAAAATTAATCTGTTTATAGAGGACTTCAACACTGGTAGCAGATACGTGTATCAATACTAAAAGTACATAAGGGGAGGTTTAGGGAAGAAGGAAACAGGTGCTATATTCATGTAACTATTTTGCTTGGGGATCACTGAGGACATAATCTTATTTACTGTGTATAATACTACAATTCATATTCTTAGTGTCTTAATTAAATCTGAATTTATATAACATTTTGTCACGTTAGTGAGCAATTTGTTTATTCTTTTACAGGGCTTGCCTGGGCCACCAGGCCCTCCTGGTGAGGGAGGAAAACCAGGTGATCAGGTAATTTCTTAGGAGAATTCAGGTCATAAAGGACTTTTCCTTCTCTTTGTAGTTTAATTTCCCACCGTTTCAAAGTGTGCACTGATGTAGCCTGCAAATTGTGAATACTACTTTTGGGTAAAATAATTACTAGAATCCAACCATCTGCTTTGGTGTGATTGGACATGCTATCTTGTCGTGAACAAATACAACTCCCAACTAGACATCTACATTCACAATACACTGAAAACTGTGAAAAAGTTTATCTCTAATTTTCATAACTATAATGCTTCCATTCTAATAGTAATTTCTCTTCTGCACAGGGTGTTCCTGGTGATCCTGGGGCTGTTGGCCCTTTGGGACCTAGGGTACGTATCTTTTCATAATTGAACGTTCATAGCAGTGCTCTGAGGTTGAAGTTGGTATGTATACTATATATTGTAGAGCAGATAAGTATATCAGATTCAATATATACAGACTCAAACACCTCCAATCAATATTGTGTTCTTTTTCACCAATAGAGTGACTGTGGTTTGAGCTCTTCAGATGATACACAGATTGCAACACTACTTGCTTTAGAGCATGTGGAAATGACACTGTTGTTATGCTTGTTGAGTGGTAAACTCTATTATGCAACTTTAAGGAGAAAAACATTTAAAAAGCATAAAACTAAATATGTTATAATTATATGTTCTGCAGGGAGAACGTGGCAATCCAGGAGAAAGGGGAGAGCCAGGTGCATCAGGAATTCAGGGTGAAAAGGGTATGGCTGGAGGTCATGGTCCAGATGGTCCAAAGGTAAGCTGGATGACTTATGTTGCTGCAATGATGTTGGTATAATTCTGCTCATTTGGAAGAACATAAAGGAGAGATCTTTGATATTAAAACATAGTTATCTTTTTATGAAAGCAGTTTTATTTAGATAAGGGTTCTAGGAAGAGAATTTTCATGTAGTACTGAATGTGTTATTCCGATGTGACAGTATGAATGCAATGCAAAGCAGCAAAATGTTGAGAAATTGGATTCTGTTTTAATGTATATAGATCTAAATTCTAAAACACTTTTGTGTTTCTCAGTAGAACATAGCAAAGCCATTTCTAATCTGCAGAAAACTAACTAGCATTGGCCCTGTTTTAAGAACCGTGTTACTGTACATGCAGAGAATAATCATGGTGTAAAAGAAAATGCAGAAAGCTGCAAGTCATATTGCAAGTCCCTACTCTCCCTACTTTCACATTTGTTTTAGCTGGGTGTGTGAAGATCACCCCCAAAAATTGAGTGCCTGTAGTCCTATGGGACCTGTAATAATGCACATGAAGCACATAACTACGAGAAGCAAAGCATAAACAAAGCATCCCTGCTCCTGGCAATTTCTGCCTGTGTAATTGGCCTGTCTTGCATCCCAAGCTTTGTCAAGGTAGAGAGAGACGAGGCTTCTTTTAGCCAGTCCTCACCCCAGGATGCACTGAGTACATATAAATGTATTTTGGAAGGACTACAGTATTACAGCTGAACTTCCTGAGTATTACAATGGGAAAAGAAAAGTATTTGGATACACATTAGGTCCAAATTTAAGAAAAAAATATTACTTAAAACTGTACCCTTGAGACTGCAAGTCAGGCACAGCCTAGAGACAAAGATACTTCTCAAATGAATAGTCAAAAACTCACTTTTTATTCATTTCAGGGAAGCCCGGGTCCTAGTGGGACACCTGGAGATCCAGGCCCACCAGGACTTCAAGGTATGCCTGGAGAAAGAGGGATTGCTGGAACTCCTGGGCCAAAGGGTGACAGGGTAAGTCTGTCTATTTCTGTTCTGCAAAGCAGAATTAGCTGCCTCTTAGTACTGTAATTGTTCCAGGAGATGAACTCTTCAGGATGTCATGTCACAGCTTTGACTTTCTGGGTATTTTCCATAGGGCGGTGTAGGTGAGAAAGGTGCTGAAGGCACAGCTGGCAATGATGGGGCAAGGGTAAGTAAATGTATCACTCTTAGATTCATTCTTCACATGTGTTATCATTACTTAGCTAATAAACAGGATCCAACCTGCAGATATGGGCTGACAGTCGTCTCATCCCACTTCCCCTCCAAATTTGGTGTCTAAATTTTTTCAAGATTGCTATACACAGTATTGTGTTCCAAGCTTATGTTTTATATGATAGAAAATGGGAGTTAAGATGTTGGTGGAAAGAATCTCAGAAGCAAAATGTTGACTTGGGATTTATTGAACAAGAGAAAAAGATGACGAAGGGACAAACAAGGTTCAAGTAGCCAAAGAGCGCAGACACTCACTCCAATTCTTGGGCTAAGCTCCCTCCTTATCATTTGAGCTAATGTACCCTCTTTCCGACCTGAATTTTGCAGGCAAAAATGGCTTTAAATGCCCTTTCAACACATGGGCTGTGCTGACACATCAGCAAAACTTTGAATCCCCTGTGCATAAATAATGTAGATGGGCTCATATGCAGTAAACCCAGTATTTCAAGACGTGTTGCACTCGCTCTCCTCCAAAGACCAGCTGTCCAAAACTCCCAAGTGCATTAGTTTTACTGTGTTCATTCTGATTGTTCTTGCTTCCCAGAAATGCTGGTGTTACTATTTATATGTATTGCATATATTTGAGATTCTTCAACCAGTTCTTCAAACCAATTGGAAAGCTAGCTACTGCTATGGAAATCTGAAATAAATATGATACCATCTTCATTGAATTTCTGTTTAGAGGAGAGAAGGGTTTTGGAGAAACTGTAGCATACAGAAGCTTTAACTCAGAATTAGCAGCCGTTAGGTGGAATTAGTTCCATAAGTGAGATTAGTATCCATCCAGTAGATATAGAACAGTTCTTACTTGTTAAAAGGCAAGCTCATAGCTTACACTAATAAATAAGTAAATAAAGATGGTCAACCAAATGTAAATCCCTCTTCAAAAACCAAGTATCTGCAGATATCTCTGCTGCTTGTCATAGAGCACTGACAGTGGTGCAATACTTTTTTAACACATTCTTTTTTTTTTTTTTTTTTTTGTATTTGTCTACATTTTGAAGCAGCTTCCAGATCATGTTTTGGGGTAGGAAAATTTTGTTCAACTCAAACATGATGCTTCTAGAGCTTCTAGAAGCTTTCGGCTTCTAGTGAAAGCAAATTATACTTGGTTCATCTAAGTATTCAAGAAAATAATATGGTCAGTGCTGCAGAATCATTAAGTGCAGTTGATTGGTTTGGATGGAGATTAGAACTGATATGCCTAAATGCCACTATGAGGAAAAAAGTTTGCATGATATAAATAAATGAGTCTTCAAAGGTAATGATAGATCACTCTTTAAAATAACAAAACAGGAACTACTATCAGGAAAGTTCTAGAGGGCTTCCGTGCAAGTGAGAGAAAAAGACCTAATTTTCTTCTGAGAAAGCAAAATAAAGTCCAAGTTTTTTGATCATTGCTCTTTTTGATAAGCACTGTAAAAAGGAGAAGATGAAGTTAGGGAAGAATGAGGGAAAATAGGAGTTTTGAGACATGGATTTTCAGTCAGAGAGAGAAAATATGTCAGTAAATTTTAGATAAAGAAGATCTAACAAACTTGCAAAAGTAAAAGAGAAGAATTTAAAACAACTAAAATGTCCATGAAAATAGTGCATGAGAGAAATTTTAATTGAATTTTGAATCTTTTCTAACCTCATTTTATCTTAATTTGTTCAATAGGGTCTCCCTGGTCCAATAGGCCCCATGGGTCCAGCAGGTCAAACTGGTGAAAAGGTAACCAGCTTTTTATGCCATGGCCTTTTTTTTAATAGAAGCACACTTTACTGGCACTTTCACTACTCCTCAAACAAGCTGCTTTGGATATAACCTTTAATTTTGTCTTAAGGGTGAACCAGGTCCTCGCGGTCTAGTTGGTCCTCCTGGCTCTCGTGGAAACCCTGTGAGTACCCGTTTGTTTATTGCCTGGTATGAGTTGACAAATACTGCTAGGGGACTAATACTAACACTGCTCCAAACTCTAGGCATTTCTCCAACTTGTTGATAGCGTTTCCACTTTTTCTTCTCTTTCCTTTTAGCCAAAATCGGTAATGCCTCTTGGTGCGGTTCACCATTTTAATGGCTGACTTTGATGATTATGGTTTCAGCCCTTCTAGATCCTTAGTAATATCTAGAAGTGATTAACTTGGTCATAAATGAGAACAACCTTATTTCCTCTATAAATTGGAACAGCTCGCACCCCCGTGGGAAGTACTGCACCTTGGTAGCAATCACGTGCTTTTTTTCTAAAGAAACTTTCTATGGTAAACTCAGCTGGAGTGGTTCACGGCCTGTTCTGACCTTGCAGTGATGTAGGTGTTGGAATTATTATTTTTTTTAACCCCGTTTGATCGGAATGGGAGGATTGCACAGTGTGTGTGCGCTCTTGACTGATCTGTCTTTCACTGATAGTGATTGGGAACTGAGTTCGTCCTGTTGCAGTTTTAGTCCTTGCACATGTTTTCCTTCTCTAAATTCTGGATGTTCTTGAAAATTTCTACATATTCTTGAATTGATGCTAGATCTTTACATTGTAGCTAACACTGTGTTTATCGTGTGATGAAATGTGAGATTAACAGATTAAATGTGATTAGCGATCATTTGATTCTGATAACTAAAGCAAGAAGATAATTACTCTTATGATAGTAAATAGTTTATTATTTATTATAGTAAATAGTTTATTTCTTCACTTCTTTCTTGATTCTTACTTTCTGTGAGAAAAACAATTATTCTTTATTTTTGACCAGGGTTCCCGAGGTGAAAATGGTCCAACTGGTGCTGTTGGTTTTGCTGGTCCTCCGGTATGTGTTAGATAACACCACTAATCCTTTACTCATGCTTTGACACATTTCATTTCTTACATTATGAAAAATTCTGGAACAGGAGTCACATTTCTGTTACAAAAAGAGTTGTTTCTTTTTCTCATTATTATATCATTTAAAGAAAAGGGCCAGTAAATACCCTAGGCAATTGAAAAGTGTTTTTGTTGATAAGATTATGTAATTTTTCACCAGATTTCATATCTTCCTGAATATGCAGTGTTGCTTCCTTTGAGATTAAAATGAAGAAAGTTATAAATTGTCATCTGCTGAAACATAGCAAGGATTTGCTCCATGAGAAGTTGAGGTTAGAATAAATAAAAGGAACAAGTAGAAAGTTTGCAGTTTTCAGTTAATACCTCCAAATATCCCACAGCCAACATTTCAGGCCTTCCAGAAACAGTTAGGCATCTACTTCTCTTTGGGTAGAAGAAACTGGAAAAGAGAATGTTTGATATATTCCTTTTAGTTTTAGATATGTAATAGTTACCAAGAAAATAAAAATCTATGTCCAAATGGCTCTAAAGACAAGAAATATAAACTACATTTGACAAAATTTTAATGCAAATATTGACTTCATAGAACTTTCAGAAAATCTCATCTATGATTATCTAAAGATTGTGGTGAAATGTTACAATTCTCTTCAACTTCCTCATTGAGCAAATACACTATTACTGTCTGCTGGACTGTTTTGCTTTCTTTTTTTTTTGGGAGGGGGCGGGGAGGGTGGTGGAGGGGAGTTGTTTTGGAGGGATTTTTTTTTTTTTGCCTTCCAGGAATACCCACAGATTCAATTTCGCAGACTGGAAAGATTTGGTATTTTCTGACCTGATCTCTCTTCTCTTTTTTATTTCTTATAGGGCCCTGACGGTCAGCCGGGTGTGAAAGGTGAACCTGGAGAACCTGGACAGAAAGGAGATGCTGGATCTCCAGGACCACAGGGTCTTGCTGGATCTCCTGGTCCACCAGTAAGCATAAAAAACGTTATCAGAGAACCGGTGGCGTAGGCTGATCTGGCTTGTTTAAAATGTCCCGAGTGTTCACTATCACACATTTCTTTCTTTTTAGGGTCCTTCAGGTGTTCCTGGTCTGAAAGGTGGTCGAGGAACACAGGGTCCACCTGTAAGTAGATTTTATTTCTTACAACTTGTCTATAAATAACCCAATAATACTGTTTTATATAAATTATATGTAAAGGAAAGAAATCACATATCCTTCTTCATCCCAACTTGAATGTTACAGACCGTAATTATAAAGTTGCTCATTAATTGAGCTAACAACATTTCAGGTTAAAAATAATGTATTTCTTTCTGTAAAGTTGTCATTAAAATGTTTTTTAGGGTGCTACTGGATTCCCAGGATCTGCTGGAAGAGTTGGGCCACCAGGACCGACTGTAAGTTAATTTGCATATTCCTAATAGGTGCATTAATAAAATAATAGTTGAAAACATAAAGACTAATTAAAAAGGGAAAGATGAAACGGTGTTTATGGCCTGCTGCTGTGGCAGCTTGTTAGCCCAGACTTGGTGACTTTTAACACTTGTTAATTTTGGATTCTATCTAGAGTGTCCAAGTTACTGCAAGACTTTTCATGGGGTTCAGTAGGCTTTGGTTAGACTTTGAGCTGTTTAAAATGCTTGGCTCACTTAATTGCTTGCAGAAATGAAATCATATCATGTATCATCTTGTCCTTTTTCGTTTTTCTTCTTTTTGTTTCTAACTGAAATTAGGAGAGTTTTTGTGAAGGGAAGTTTACCAAAAGGTAAAGAGAAGTTAAAGCTGCTGTACTAAAAACATAATATAAATGTGGAATCTTTGAAAAGCATTTTGGTAAATTGTGAAAAGTAAAAGAAAACACTAATTGAGACAAAAAGAATGGGAAAGTCTGAATATGGGCTTTTGGCTTGCTGGTATTGGAAGGAATGAATGAGTGTGGGTTTTCTGACCCTAGTTGCATGACTGAAATTAAAAAAAAAAAAAAAAAAAAAGAAGGAGGAGGAAGAGTCCTTTAAAGGAGAAACTTGGAAATTGCAGTAGTGCAGGGGGAAGAGGGGATGAGCTTGTACATCCTTTGAAATTCCTGGGCGACCAGCACCATGTTGAGGTGATACTAGCTTGGAGTCATCATACATTGGTCTTAGCACATGTACATTTATAGTCAATTGTATTAGAGTCCTTAGAGTTGAATTGTGCAGATAAGAACAAAGTCTAATGTAACGAGCTCTTTTAATCTTATTAGGGAGCTCCAGGCCCTGCTGGGCCTATTGGCGAGCCAGGAAAAGAAGGTCCCCCAGGTCTTCGTGGTGATCCTGGTTCTCATGGCCGCGTGGGAGATCGAGGGCCGGCTGGACCCCCTGGAGGTCCAGGGGACAAGGGTGACGCAGGAGAAGACGGGCAGCCGGTATGTCCTCCACAGTGGTAGCAATTCTCTCTGGGTTAACTCTAGGCTTGATCTTGTTACCTGTGCTGTTGAGGGTGAGGTGATAGTAATGTTGTGTCACTTGTGACTGCAGGGCCCGGATGGCCCCCCTGGCCCAGCAGGAACTACCGGTCAAAGAGGAATCGTTGGTATGCCCGGACAGCGAGGGGAGAGAGGCATGCCTGGCCTGCCCGGGCCCGCGGTGAGTAACAGCCAGATCAGTGCATCCGTCTTAAACATTTGGCTTTGTGAGTTTTGAGGGTGTAGTGCCCAGTGTGTGAGGAGAAAGTTGGAACCCCTCTAACTAAGCCTTATGCAAATTCATAATGTGGAAGTTTTTCTTTTTGCCATAATGGAAGATCTGAACCAGAATTAAAAATAAATGCCTAATAATGTTAAGACTTCTAGTTAACGTGGTAACATTTGACTGGAAATTAGGTATTTAAATAAATATATATAAATACTTTCACTAATTCTCTATTTTTGGAAGTTACAAATGTTGACAGTATTTCAGATTATGGATTCATAGGTACTGTTTTGCAGGCAGCAATTTTATTGTATTTATTTTATGATTTAAATTATGATTTGATATTTTTCATCTCTTTTAGGGTACACCAGGAAAACAGGGTCCCACAGGACCACCAGGTGATAAAGGCCCTCCAGGACCAATAGGTCAGTCAGGTGCCACTGGACCTGTAGGTGAAGCTGGTCCAGAAGTAAGTACTGGAGCCTAATTCCACGAACAGACAGACAGGAATGTAGCCTTTTTAGTTCCTTGTTCTTATACTAATCTTGCATAATCTTATTGATTTGCTCCATAATCTTGCATAATCTTATGCAAGATTATGGAGCAAATCAATAGTCCTCTTTTTGCTTCTCTAACTCTAGGGACCTGCTGGTAATGATGGAACTCCTGGACGAGATGGAGCTATGGGAGAACGTGTAAGAATATATTGTTTTATTAAGTTGCTTTTGTAAATCTCCCTTTTATTATTTATTTCTTGCAAGTTACTCCTCTTCATTCAGTTTCCCTGAATGGAGGACTTCTAGAGGAACATATTACAGATTTGAATAAGAGTACCTCTCAAAGCTGGGGGAACCTGGCTAAGAACACTTGCTCCAGAAACTCTGGCTTGAGTTCCTACAGCAAGGATACCATCATAAATACTAGAAAATACATTAGGAATGCTAAAGTATTATTTATATAAATAATGTTGAAATTTTGTTTGTCAGGGTGATCGTGGAGAACCTGGACCTGCAGGTTTGCCTGGATCCCCAGGGGGTCCAGGAACTCCAGGTCCTGTTGGCCCTCCAGGAGATGCAGGCCAAAGAGGTGAAACTGTAAGTGAGACTTCTTGCTTTTCTGTAACAAAAATATAATGTGTGTGCTTTTGCGTATTCCCTCACATGTCCTCTCTGTGCAACCTTTGTAGGGTTCTCGAGGTCCAATGGGTCCCCCAGGACGTGCAGGAAAAAGAGGTTTGCCTGTAAGTTCTCTGTGGTCACTGTGGTTTAATCCGAGACACTTTTCCAGAGGAAGTGGAAGGGAAATTAAGCCCAGTTTAGAATGCTGAATAGTGATTGAACTTGTAGTGTCCTGACTGCAAATGAAAGTAGAATGCTGTAAAGATGTGCACATCTTTTTTTTATATACTAGTGTTCCTATGCTTTCTTTCAAAATAGTTTTAGAGAAATAGCAAATGCTTTTGAAGTCTCTTTATTTGGAGGGCAATGCAGTCCAGATGATAGATATGACCTGAGCTTGCAAATGGCTAAAATTTGTGTTTGACAAATCAGATTTTGGGAGAAGAAAGAAATGAATACTGAACAGAGGCAGATTTTTAGATCAAAGTGGCAGAAGTGTAACAAAATCACCTGCTGTCATGAAACTGCCTTATTCAACTCATGAGATTCTGAATTCAACCCAAGTGAAAAACCAAACAAAACTTATCACATTTTGTGTTACATAACTCATTTTCAATCCCAGCTTGGAACAAAAAATTAATCTCAAGCTTGGGAAACTCAAAAAATATTGTCCTATCCCTAAGGATAAGTCATATGAGAAAAAGGAAATAATTATTAAACAGCAATAATTTGTCATTGATAAACTATTTGATATTTTTCATAGGGAGATGTAGCTTGAAATTTGGGCAGAGAAATACAGAATTGAAAGCAGAATTTTTTTTTTCCAATTTTTTAAAAAATCAATGTGAGAATTTTGAAACTTCAAAAATATCAAGAATTAAATTATAACAGTGATAAAACCAAGCTATTTGTACTGGAGAGACTGAACAGTGTTGTCTGTAGTTAGGAAACGGAACTTCAGTTGTATTTTAATTATAAGGAACTGTGAAAAGTGAACGGGCAACAAGGGGACGCCATACTGCAAGTACAACTACAGTATGCAATAATTGCATACTGCAATTATTTACCATATCTAGTATGACAAAGGTATTTCTCAAAAGAAATCATTCCGTTATGTAACTTATTAAGTATTTTTATGAAAAATTTGGTTTTGTTTGGCTGCATGATAGAGCCAAACAAGCTGTATTTACTGGAACCATAATTAAATGTGACACTGTCTTATGTAATTGTTTACTTATTTTTTTATAAAAATTACGATTCCTGGAACTGCCCAGTAATGCCACCTTTCTAGCTTTAGTAGTGAAGGAGGTCAGAGAGCAGTGTCTAAGGCTAAATGTTTTTTTTCCTGTTCGGAATTTTATATTTCATCACTGATGCTTACAGGGTCCCCAAGGGCCTCGTGGTGACAAAGGTGACAATGGAGATCGAGGTGACAGGGGCCAGAAAGGACACAGGGGGTTCACCGGGCTTCAAGGTCTTCCTGGTCCTCCGGTAAGTTGTTTTGGTTTTATTGTAACTTCATTTTCTTGTTGTTTGAACCGTATACGAGGACCATAGTTATTTAAAATCCATAAAATTTAAAATCCATAAAATCCAAGAGCTATTTTCTCCTAATAGGTGCTTGTCAGTGGCCTGTCTGCATTTGTGCTTTGCAATATTAGTGTTCTGCTCTTTTACCATTTGTGCCAATCCAAAGGGACCAGTCACTGACATCCATGAGCTGACAGCACAGGATGATTACAGAGGGTGGTAGTTTCAAAGAGGTGTCTTAGCAATGAGAAGACTTTTTGCTAGTGTGACAGTATGTCTTCCCGATTGCAGTGGGGATTGGTTAGCAGTGCCATGAAAAATTTGCACACTGATCCCATGCAAGAGCTGAAAGTTTCAACATCCAGGAAGGGAGTCCATATAAAGAACCCCAGAGCATCCTTCCACTTCAGAGCAGTGCTAACTCCTGAGTTACTCCTTTGTAACCCAGTCTGACTCTGAATGTCATGAATGCAAGGCTGTTCTGCAGACCTTCATACAGAGCCAAGTACCAGTAAATTCTGTTCACCTAATTTTTGATGGCTGTTGTTACTGTGTATTTGAGGCAGAAGAGACCAGCAGGATGCAAATGAGTTAGAGCAAATGTACTGTCCATTGTTCATGCATATTATAACCCTAAGCTGCTCTGCCTACATATTTACATCTCACTTTTTTTTTAAGGTAAAGGAATATGCTTTAGATATCTCAATGATTCTCAGTGATTCTGTGATTTCTTCCTTCTAGGGTCCTATTGGTGAACAGGGAAGTCCTGGCATTCCAGGTCCTTTTGGTCCTCGGGTGAGTATCACGTTTCAGGTTTCAGTATTTTCACCACTGTCACATTTCTATTTGACTTTCCTTATTTATCAGCTTCAGTACCAGGTGGTCATTAACCATACTCTCTTTGCTGAGGGGTATACTTTGTTTAATATAACAAAGCTTTCGAGCGTAGTTTATACCCAGGTAAGCGTGGCAGCTCTGCTCCCTGCAGCTGTGCCTCTCCTACCACCTATGTGTGTCATTGACCCAAAGCAGCAAATAGATATGGCTTCCTAGGGTGTTCACAAGTGGCATGATATCTCTGTGTCTATATAACTCTGAGCATAAAACAGCTACTCCAAAGTTTGGGTAGCATTCAGGGTTGAACATATCCACATGATTTGGAGAAAACACAGCTGATCCAAGGTATATTGTCTCAGACATTTAACTTAGAAAAATACTAAGACGAAAAAGGGTGATCTTTTAAAAATACTGCTAGAGAACAAAAATAATTGTGTTGCCTCTTGGAGAGATAATGCTTGCAAAAGGCTTTCAATTTATTAAGTGCTAAAACACATTCCTCCTTTCTCTCATTTTTTCCAGGGTCCTCCGGGTCCAGTTGGCCCTTCAGGCAAGGATGGAAGTCCTGGACCACTTGGGCCAGTTGGGCCTCCTGGTGTTAGAGGAACTGTGGGAGAGGCTGGACCTGAAGTAAGTTGATGGGAGTGTGAAGGGAAGAGATTACCTGCAAATAATGAAGTTTTTTTTTACTCCGTTGTAGCAGTTTCTCAAACATCTACAATCAAGACAATCGTAAGATTAGATAAAGTTTCTCATACAGATAGCTAGGGTAACTGTGGTGAAAAAGGGCTTATAACTTTCTTACTGTCGTCTTCTACACCTATGAGTATCCTGGTCTCATCGACCTATGCTATCCGTAGTTCAAGCTGAAGTTGCTTCTGTGATTATGAGGCTAATTCAATCCTGATGGATCCACTGCTCAACATGGTTATTTGGCAATTTGTGCCCTAGAATATCAGGCCTGAGCATAGTTCAACTGGTGCATCTGGAACCAGCAGTTGTCCAAAGTCAGCTTTTATGTTGGCCCTACCCCTAAATTAATTCCAGTCCCACAAAGGTGACAATGACTTAAGAGCAGCCATGTGATTGCCAGGAGCGCTCTCCATCCTGCCGTGCAGTAAGGAAGCCCTTCAGTCCAAACTCTGGTGCTGACCTCGGCTGACCTTCAGCCTCATCTGAAGTTTACAGACCAAACCATGAGCAATGAAGAAAACGTAGTTTGACCATTCTGGAAAGTGTTCTAAACTCGGCTAAATGCCCTCCACACATTCACATTTACCAATCTGTGTTCTTCTAAGTCCTAAAACCTTGTTTGTGCCTCCACAAAGAATACAGATAAAAAATTAGATGTATTTGGGAACAACCTGGTATGAATGATCATGTGTAGAGATAAAAGATTTGTACTGCTTATTTTAGGGTGAATATGAAAGTATGGAAAAAAGATACCTAAAATAATAAGCAACATGGAGAAATGATTTCAGATGTTCCTTTGTCTCATAACATAAAACAAAATGTTCATGTATTTATCATGTGCTAATATTTATCCTATTTCATTTCAATTTTTACAAATTTCCACTATCTTCACTTCTCCATAGGCTTGATGACTTGAATGAATAGAATATAAGGAATATAATGAAAGGAATATAATGTATATCCAAATATTTCATCTGTGTAATGAGACAGTACAAGAAATACTGCTTTTCCTGATCCTTCTGTATAACTATAAATTGAAACCAAAAAGCAAGAAATGAATGTTAAGTGCTGCATTTATGAGACATAGAAAATGTTAGTTTGGGTGCGTGTTCTGTATTAAACGTTTGGAGCGCTAATTACAAACTGTGAGGTAATTAATGTCCAAGGAAATGTCACATCCAGATATACCATTTGATGCATCAAAATGGAAATTCCAGTGAAGAAACGTTACAGACTTTCTGCTGCCAAAGACGACCTGGCAGCCTGCGGGTGGAAAGCAGTGTGCACCGACACACCTTGTCTGTCTCAAGACTCAGTCACCTCCCCAAGTGTCTCAGCCCAGGGTGACAGAAGAACCTCAAAACCCCTTGTTCAGGAAAACAGGTGTATCAGGGAAACACCTCTTCTGCCAAATAAGAATGAACTGGATTCTGGGTCATGGGTTTTGGAGGTCAGAAAGCTCAGTACTAAGCCCGAGAAACAAAAAGATAATTCTGGTGCCCAGGTTTCCCTCCAGACCTTAATAACTGAGAATGTGCCTGAGACAACTCAGTAGAAACTGGAATTTTAAATTGTTCTAAAAAATCACTTGCAGCTGTTGGGAGTTTTAAGAAATAACTTTATTAGGGAGGGATTTGAAGTAGGAGGGAGGGATGGCTTAAAAAATGGAATGAAGAGGCCATTGCTTGCTGACTTTTTTCCAGCTGTTTTAGTCTGAAAGCTGGGAATAAGAAAAAATTGAGCACTAGTAAGTATCAGGGTAAGAAAGATGTCAGTGAGGACATGAAGGGAGAGACTCACATGCGGTTCTAGTCTCTGACCTCCGCTCCTGGCAGTGTAATTTGGTTATCCATGCCTGAATATTGCCAGGGCCTTGGGGTGACTGACCCTGATGTTTTGCTTTATTAGTGACTGGCTTCCCTTCCCTGCCATTTTGCGTAGGTGGCTCTGCCATTCCTCTATTGCAATTTTTGCTTTTGTTTGTTTTTAACTTTAGGGTCCACCAGGTGACCCAGGCCCTCCAGGTCCCCCAGGCCCCCCAGGACACCTGACTGCTGCCATTGGTGACATTATGGGACACTACGATGATGCTATGGCAGATCCACTACCGGAGTTTACTGAAGACGAAGCAGCCCCAGATGATCATAATAAAACAGATCCAGGAGTCCACGCCACGCTGAAGTCCCTGAGCAGCCAGATTGAGACGATGCGCAGTCCTGATGGCTCGAAAAAGCATCCAGCGCGGACCTGCGATGACCTGAAGCTTTGCCACCCCTCCAAGAAGAGCGGTGAGTATGAACACACCTCCTTCTGCAGTGCCATGCTGTTCTGCCTTATCCCAGAACAGATCTGAGTCTCTGAAAAATTACATAATGCAGATTTTGATGGTCTAAACTGATATTCACACCAGGAGCTCAAAGACTTCTCACAAATGCAGTATTTCTTCTTACCTATGAAGTGCATCTACTGATACTTATTTATTATTAGGATGCATTTTTTACACCCAGAATATTTTATATTTTCACAAAGTGTTACTTCTTGAAGTGTTATCACCATAGCACTTACATGACTGCAGCGGTAGGTTGGTGCCTCCCTTGTTACTATTTGCTTAAACTGTTGTGCTGGAACTGCCTCCAACATCAGCAATCAGAGCAGCTGTCTGTGGATTCTCATACGGAGGGAAAATCACCTTCTAGACATTGCATCATCTATATTCTCTGAGAATTTGTAGGAGTTTTGAAATGGATTTAAACAACCTTAATAATCTTAAACAACTTCCAAGTCTGAATTCCTTGATTTTGAAATATTTGAAATATTGATCAGCTTGTATCTTAAAGCATTAATGTAATTTGTATCTAAAGCATACATTTAAATACATAACAAATTGTTACGCGATGTCTGATTTTGTTCTGTTCGTATTGTCTCCCCAGTTATTTCAGGAGTCTTAATAATATAGCAGAGTCCAAATTTTATGTTCTTTGTAGGTGAATATTGGATTGATCCTAATCAGGGCTGTGTTGAAGATGCTATAAAAGTATATTGCAACATGGAAACTGGGGAGACCTGTATTTCTGCAAACCCGTCTACTATCCCACGCAAAACATGGTGGACCAGCAGGTCATCTGATCAGAAGCCTATTTGGTATGGCCTTGATATGAACAGGGGGTCGCAGGTAACTACACACATTTCATTTCAATAATTTTCTTCTCTTCTAATTCCTTCTGGTTTGGATATTTTCTGCTGTGCTGAGCAGAGCCTGCTGTGGTCAGGACTCTAAAATAGTGATAGACTGGTGGGCATTCAATCTGCTGTTACTATCCTACAGAAAATATAAATTTATAAATTATCTGAACTAAGGTGATTTTAAAGAAAGTATGAGTCTTGTATCACGTGTGTCAGGAATGTTCCGTGCCTAATACAACCCTGTCTAGACAGACAAAAATCCCTCTCTTACCTTTCCATGAGGTTTTCCCTCTGCGATAACTTCTAAATGTAGGCCTAATGGTGCTGCCAAATAACATAAGTTATGCAAAGTGTATAATTATTCCACCAGCTTTTGCCTTTTTGTCCCTAGTTTATTGAATGAAAAAAAAAAAAAAAAAAAAAAAATTTAAAATGATTTTTGGTAGGTGAAAATAATTGTGCAATTATCAGCACAATTATTCCTACTTCCTACTAAATTCAAAAGAACTTGGCAACACCTGGAATGTCACAGTTGACATATAGCTGCCTGCAGAGCTACGGAAAGGGGTTTTGTAAATCAGATACTGTTTGGTGGAAGAAATTATCTTATGGAAAAAATATAAAAGAGTTAGTAATTCTTGAAAGCACTGTCAAACTTGATAACTACCAGTATGATCTGTATAATATTTACATGCACACTTCAGATTTTCTAAAAAAATAAATATTTAATAGATTAATAGATTTAAATAGCACATTTTGTGTATAATGACTGTGGCCATACATAAGATTTCCTCTTTTTTCAGTGAAGTGTAGTGAAATGTCCACATTTTTAGTCACTCCTAACTGTGTTTTTCTATTTTGCAATCAGTCACAATGCATAAAGCGAAAACTACACAGATATTGCAAAAACCTCAGTTACCTTAGAATTTTTGTTATTTAAAGAAAAATTGCTTGAGTTCCCTATAGAAACAATGAAAAAATGTAAAAGCATTCTTCAGATTTCTAAGTTAATTTTATACTGTCCACACGCAAAAGTATAGCTATTTTTAGTCAGTCAAACTTTTGCCTTTTGATGATGCTTCTAAATATGATGTAAACTCTATAGAAAATGAACTCCTAAAGTTGTGATACAGAAGGCACAGCTTTTCTGTGACTGATGCTTATTTACTAGCTTGGGAATGCTATAAATTACTAATTCATACATAATGTTTAGCACCTACTGAATCCAGTTTTTGAAAGAATGTAATATTCCTAAACTCAAAATATTTAGGAGGTCCAACTGCCTTCCACAATAGGGTCGGTTGTTCACTTTCAAAGTTCCTGCATTATGATCAAAATTTTCCAAAATGATCCCTGCCACAGGATGTCTGTGCTTCTTAGTCTTCACCTTGGAGCAAAACACAAACAAAATCTTTCTTAAATTTTCTGTCTTATGCTAGTGATGTCTGGAAAGGATTATAAGAATGGCAGATATTTATATAAATCTCACGCTTTATAGGAATTTTCCTGTAATACCTGTTGATCTATTTTGTATCTTCACAGTTTGTGTATGGGGACAGCGCTGTCACCCAGATGACATTCCTGCGCCTTCTGTCAAAGGAGGCTTCCCAGAATATCACCTACCATTGTAAGAACAGTGTGGGGTACATGGATGACCAGACCAAGAACCTGAAAAAAGCTGTAATTCTGAAAGGGGCCAATGACCTGGAGATCAAAGCAGAGGGAAACAGCCGGTTCAGATACACTGTTCTTCATGACAGCTGCTCTGTAAGTTTGGTCTTTTTATTATTTGGTATGGAGAAAAAAGGACATTTGGCTTATAATATTGTCAGTTCTCCTCAATTTAGCAAAAATTCATGGAACAAGATAATTAAAATGTTGCAGAATTTCAACCTGAACTGTGGAAATAAAGATCAAGTAGAGATTTTAATACAGTTCTAGGTTCACTTAGTGGAAATCTGCAATATTTAGAGGGTGTTTATAAATTCAAAAAATCCCCTGTGGGGATAAAAATGATCAAGTACAAGTTGCATAATTCTTCCCTTCTCCATTTTTCAGAAGCGTAACGGGAACGTGGGCAAGACTGTCTTCGAGTACCGGACGCAGAACGTGGCGCGCCTGCCCATCATAGACATTGCCCCGGTGGACACGGGCAGCGCCGAGCAGGAGTTTGGAGTCGACATCGGGCCCGTTTGCTTCGTGTAGGAGAGGGGCACATGCACACACTACCCAGCAGCAGCAGCAAGTACTCATGGACTTAGACTCTGAAGTTAATCCTGAGACTCTTGAAGTAATGGCTGATATTGGATCAGCATTGTATATACAGTTCTTCTTAAATGCCCAGCCTCCTTTGGAATATTTATTTTACTTACAAACCTTCTGTTTTAAATGATTGAAATTAACTTTTTTAGTACAACAGTGCTATTGTAAGAGGAGGGGTGATGACCTTTTAAAATAATCTGAATCTTTCCTTGCTTTTACTTCAGATTATTTCAAAATTTACAGGTTTTCAAAATAGATAGTTTTAATGTGGGACTGTGTAAAGCTCTAAAGATTATTTCTTTAGCTTGGATGCATACTGAGTAACAGAAGAGTAGAGCACTGGTGTTACCTGTTGGTTGCATTTCAGTCGGGTCTACTCCCAGCACCCCAGCTTGTCTTCCTGTGGTTGCCAGTATGAGAGCCATTCACAGAAATCTAGGGAATAAAATCCCTTTAAATAAGAAAATAAGACCATCTGAATTGAGCATTGCCTTTCCTGCACTTTCCTGTGTAATAGAAGACAGTTCCACAGACCTGATTAATACATGAAGTCCAATTACTACTGGGATAAATAAGAGTTTTTAGTAGAACTGTCCTATATATAAATTTTAAGGCCTGACTTCTCTTTTCTCAGAATATACTCATGTAATTCCATTAAATTATCATTTACTTTCAAAATACATCTTAAGCCCAATGCTTGTTGATTTTCCAATACTTGTCCATCTAAGAAGCCATTACATACCAAATTATACAGATGTCTTATATATGGTGCCAATTAATGTATGTTGCAAGTCATTCACATGTATACCAGACCATTTGCTAATAAAGAGAGTTTAGAAATTCATTATTTTTAGCTGACATCCAGACATGCATCACCAGGAATTTTTGACTTAATGGCCTTGAATTGTAAAGGCAAGAAAGTTCCATCATTTCTTAGCATGAGCTACCTCATCTCTTGAAACTGGGATGCATTTAATATTCTTGTTTTTATTTTAGATTTTAAAGGGTGCTATGCTTCTGTTATTATTTCAAGAATGGAGATAGGCAGGGCAGAAACAATTAAAAAAAAAAGTGATGGTGCTAAATAACTCTGCAGAAGGCTGATAAAATAAAGATGCCGACTGCCAATGTCATTTCAGAGGTTAGCTCTTAGGCTTATGGTGTGTGAAAGAACAATGTTACAGTGCATTTATCTGTTGGTCATACAGTATTTAGAATGTTTGTACCACCAGCCTGCTTTATTTTGTGAAGCATGTAGGTACAAACTTAGTTTTCTGTTTCTTTACTGCATTTGTGCTCTCCACATTTTTGTTTGTTTCTTTAAAAAAATAAACAGCTGGGGCCATCCCTAAAGAAAGTCATGCACATAGCTTTATTCATGTATCTCTGCAAAGCATTTAATTAAATACATGCTTCTTGCTATGTCAGTGGTTTCCTTTCTGTAGAATTCCTTCCAGCGTTTCCCATAACAGTTGATTTCCAGGAATATGAAAATAGACGGATTTAACTTTTTTTTTTTTTTAAATAACTCTTCTGTGGTGTGTTCATCCGAAATATTTAAAACTATTTAAAGTATTTAAAAGTGTTTTGAATGATCTCCTCTTTGTGACAATTTTCACACACTTGGTTTCAATTTGTAGGGATCAATCAACTACCAATCAACTACCTGACTAGGGATGTTTGAAACTGCAGACCCCAAACCCTCCTCAAAGTGAACCTGGTTAAGCAAGAAGACAAATAGCATAGAAAAAAAAAAACATTCTAAAAAGTAGTGTAATATTAAAAATTTGATGGTATCAAAAAAATCGCATGAAAAGAGGTATAACAAAATCTACAGTTTGACGCTGTGGATATAGATCCCAAATGAACTGCAGAGCTGTAGATCAAACTATTTATTTTAGAAGAAAACAGTCATTTTAGCTCTGGATTAACGTGTCCAGTAGATTGTGATTTGCTTGCTAGGAGATCAAAGATATCTTGTGTGATTTCAAGGATATTTTGCAGAATTTAATATATGTATAAAGACCCCTCGTGAGCAAGAATTGCTAAACAGGCACCAAAGTATTAGACTCAGTACCTTACAAGGTAAGATCCTTTTAGCTGGGTTATTTGACCTTAATGCCATTCAGTAATTTATCTTATGATAAAATCTGAGGTAATGTTTATCGGTGTATCAAATAGACATCATGAGAAACACCATTAAGAAAATGATGTGTTTTGGTAAAGAATCACTTGCATGAAACTCTTGGCTGCCACGGAGAGGGGGGCGATGGGGGAAAGGTGAGGGGGGAGAGCCGTGTGTGTCTGTGTGGTCACACAGGGAAACTGAGGCGCAAGAAACCAATTCTTGTGAAGTTGCTTCCCGCTCCTGACTGTGATTATTGGACAATAAAATATTTGTAGGAGTAGTAGAAGAATCATATTTTCCCACAAGTGGAAAAAAGAAAAGACACAATGTCAAAGCTGAGAAACAGAATGTACTGTAGCAGAAAGACTGATTTCCAATTGACCTGTTGTGCTTATTAGCATTATACACTTCCTCAGTTTTTGGGAGAAGGTTGGGGAAAATGTGTAAGATATTAGGGAACACTGCTTTGAACCAGATCCTCACCATTCCCCATGTGTTAATTTCTTACATGTTTACCGTTTCGTTGCTGCTGGAGGTAAGTCGTCATGATTTGTTACCAGCTCTGGCTCAAGGTTCCTTTAAGTAGTAACAGTTCATATCCATTTCCGATGTATTGTGGTCTCCATATCCAGGTGCTGGGCTAGCAAATGCTCCTGTTGCGGAATTAGCTCCTGGGGTGAGTGAGGAATTGCTGTGCATCCTCTACAGCCTCATTAGGAATGTTAGTGCAGAAAACCCTGCAAGCTCAAAGGATCAGAGCTGCGCTTCAACCTGAGTCAACTGAGTGAGAGATTTTATACAGAAACAACCAGTTTTAACAAGACTTTATTACAGTTCTAACAATGTCTACAAAATATTTTCCTGTGTATGGTAAGGAGCACTCTTGCTCCCATGGCAAAGAGCCATAACATTGACACTAGAGTGGTGACAACAGCAGGAGAACTTCTGTCCTACGAGGAACGGGCTGCTGTCTGGTTTGACACCAAAGATGGATTAAACCAAAAACTTGTTAATGCAGATGCTTAATCTGATGTTCATATCTCTGACTACAAACTGGAAATTGTCTATCGTGTTTTAGCTCATGAATCTCCTCTGGCAGTAATGAGAAGTTTTGGCTAGACATAGTTTTGCTTAGAAGAAGAGGAAAAACAAAAAGCGGTCAGCAAAGGCCATCGTGGAAGGAGGGGCCTTAAGGGAAAAAGCAGTGTAGATTGGTTTTGTTTCTATGGATTGTCTTTAAGGGCATAATGAAGTAGAGCATCAGACATAAGATTACAACTAAATATTGAAGAAATGTAAGAATAGTAATAAATATATTTAATACATTCCTGTGGATTTGTTTGCTTCTTTGGTGGCAAGTGCCCCATTACTAACACTTCCAGAAAAGAGGCATTCAGTTTTAAAATCATTGCCTGTCAGGTCTAAATTTCTTCCCATGCTTTTTAAGATGACAAGTTGAAAAGGGGTTTTTGTTTGTTTGTTTTTAACGCACTTTTATAGTTTTTGTCTGTCAAACTTGGTATGTTATCCACAGAATCATAGACTGCAATAATATGGTAAGCAATATATTCCACTTCAGGTAACTGTGCTGACGCGGTGCTACAGCAGTAAGCAACAGCAACCAGCCCAAAGGGGCACCGTATGTGCATAATTTGCAGCGGAGGGGGAACACTGAAAATGGACTTTCTGTGAGGACGTCAATCCGTAGGCTTTATCAGTCAAGTCACAGCATGATCAGGTGTGTTTGGGGGGACACCTTGCCCGTTTATGAGGTTGCTGTAACCTGCTCGGCTTTTGAGATAGTGGCTGCAAACAGAGGCCCAAGAGTAGCTGGCTGGTGTCACCACAGGGTGCGCGTTACAAACTGCACTCCATGCTGCCAGCGCCCAGGATTTTGTACGCTGATTTGTATGGCGTCACCGCCGAGGCTCAGCGGGGGTTACAGGGCTCTGAAGCGGGGCCAGGCCCCGGCGAGCCCGTCACCGAGCAGCCACAGCGAGGGCAGGGGTTGTGACTCAAGGACATCTAAAATCAGGGGCCAACCAGGTTACAGTTTCTCCATTAGGGAAAAAAAAAAAAGGCTTTCCTGGTTATTTGTGATTTCCTGGTTATTTGTTGGTGGTTGTAAATTTCTTTAATCTCATTTCCATAGAGCATGTGGCGAGAGGTAAGGGACGGTTTACCCGCTCCCCAGGCACAGGGGCCACACTCAGCAGGGCTCTGTGGTCTGGCACAAGGCCCACGGCGCTGGCTGAGCACCCGCAGGTCATTGGGGAAGTAACTGGAGCGCCAAGGAAATATAAAACCCTAAATTTTTTAGCACGAAGATAGTGGAATCCTAAACAGCTAAGACTCTAGTTGAGCAGAAGTGGTTTTTTTTTTTTTTTTTTTTTTTTTTTCCTCCCAATCCCGCCATTATTCAATTGTGCAGACTATGTCTTTTTTTTTCTTTTCTCCAAAAGCAAACTATAGATTTTTTTAATATATATAATATATATATGCATATACATATAATTTATATATATATATATATATATATATATAAAATGCAAATTATACTTATATTCTAAAGGAAAATGATTACCCTTACTACCTGACCTAGGCCTTTCTCCCACCAAGCCTGCCCACGGGTGCTGCTTTGTGTTGCTCTCTACTCCTGAAGGGCCTGGAAACGTCTTAGGTGACTATTTTGAGCCCCTAAGAGTGAGGGATTGTGCTGCTTGCCTACAAATATCAGGTAAGAACATTTTATTTTTCATGTGAAGTAAAAGCTAGAGGTTCTGCAGGCTGATATAATAAATAGGAGTATGAAATAGGATTAATGGTTAGGCTACCAAAGTATAACCTTATTTTCTAAGCTATTTTTATCAAGTTGTTCAATTTCACTTTTCTTCCCCCCGCCCCCCCCCCCCCCAATTCCCAAAGACCTTTTTTTTTAAAAAAAAGTCCAACAGCACCAGGCTCATGTTGGCCTTATAAATCACCTCAGGTGGGGCGGGATTGAAACAAGTCAAGTCAATTATTATTTCATGGTGGTCTCAGCTATTTCTTTTTTGTTTGTATTCTGCAAATGATTTAATAATCGCCCTTCATTAGTAGAAATTATTAACCTGATGAGTGTGTGTGTGTGTGTGTGTGGGGGGGGGTCGTTGTCTTAATCCAAAAGAAGGCAGTTCTCAGCCCAGGTAATTGTTACAAGAAGGTCCTGGGGACACAGTGGTACTGGAGATTATAGAGACTATTATTTCTGCTGGCAGACTAAGCTCAGTGTTTCCAATGAGTTTTTCCATTGGCCAACAATGGAAAAGCAGCTGCTTCAATAAAACTTAATCAAAAAAACTTCTAACCAGAATAAAATTATTACTTGCCTGTGACACTTGCCTTCCACAAATGGCAGCTATTGTTACCATTACGAAAAGGGGGGAGCCTTCCCTGCAGGCCTCTGCCGATTGCTCCTGCTTGGTCTAAGCCACAAGTGCTCTCTAAAGCAGCCTGACTTACACCTGTCAGAAAAAGCCTTAAGAATTGTAATTTATGATTCTTCCTTTTTTTTTTTTTTTTTTGAAGCTCTTGATCTTGTTGGAGGGAGGTCTTCATCATCCCCTGCTCTGGGGTGAGTCAGGGCGGTCCTGACACAGCGGCAGGATTCTGCCTCCATTCTGGCTCCTCTGCTGTGCCCACACTTTCTGTCTGGTCTGCGCTCAGACACCACCAGAGCTACTGAGGTGCTGGCCTTGCCTTGAGATTGCACTGAGACTTGGGCAGGACTTAGCTGTGCCTCTCCAGTGGCCACAGACCAACAGGAAGGTTATTTATTTGATGACCAGCTTTGGTCAAATGGTAGTGCCTGGGCAAATACTGTAGTAAAACTTGGAGCATTTAAGCTGCCATCCGGAACAATAACTACCTGCTTATGTATCTAGATGAAAGCATTTTGTTGTTGGCAGGGTCTTTCTCCTAGGTGGCTTCAGCTCTTCTAGTCCCTCCTTAAAATAGAACTGTTTAGGTACAGAGTACTATTTTGCATTTTGCTCTCAGACCTGAATCTAAAATCACAGAGATGCTCCCAGGCTTGAAAAGAGGAGCTGTGAGAGGGAGAAAAGCAAGTAAGAAAGCCTTACTGCCTGGTGCTGTAAACTGCTTCAAGTAAAATTACCGTAGAAAACTCAGTGAAAATAGTACCAGCTTGGAGGCCTATACAGGATGCTTGAGGAATGAGATGATACATAGCAATTTAAAAAAAAAAAAAAAAAAAAGTCAGTTTTATGGAACAACAAGGAGTTTTAAAAAGATATTTTATTATGTGTCTCTGTAAGGAATAGACCAACAACCATATAAAAGCTTACAAGGATGGTTAACCTTCAACACTACAAATGTGTTAATGTGACAAAAGAAGTTCACAATTTTGCACCTTTATTGACTTTTACAGAGTGAAGGGAGAAAGTTCTCAAATATGACATGCCAATAACAACCTATGACATTTACAATTGCTGTTAATCTTTTTTTTAAAAGCAAGTCAATAACCCTGACTTGCAGAGTTAGGAGTGAAAAATATATTTAGCACCATCATGTTAGTCTTTTATACTTCCCTAATTTTAGTGGTCTTGACCAGCAATGACAGGAAAGTAGAGAAGCACCTTTGATAACAGAATACAATCCAACAATAAAATTATGGTGACTGTTGACATTAAGGTATCACACTATTAAAATACACTGTACTTTTTCACAGCTAATTAGTACAGAAATATACAATTTTGTACCAAATGATTCTACTGACTTAATCAGTAAGTCCAATGTGTTTTGATTGATTTGTTTGATTTTTTTGGTGGGAATCATCAGACACATCCCAGTTTCTGTCCATGTTGAGGTAGTTGAAACGGGGAAGTCTTTCTAGCTTTATGGACTGCATCTTAGAAAGGAGGGTAAACTTTGGTACAGGGAGCAATCAGTGCTTTGTAAATTGGCTAACATTCAACTAATAGAACACAGTGTTGTTTTGAGTGTTGAAGTTTTATTATAGCACCACGGAGACATGTTTTGAAGATGGAATTTGGTTAAAAAAATAGAGCAAAAGCATTTTTATTGTACTTTGTGTAATAGCAAAAAAAATAACCCTTGATATCAAATTAAATTTCCCCCAGAAATTTTGTTAATAAATAACTGGGATACAGATGGTCACCTGTACTAGCTGACAAGGTTAAAACAAAGGAGCACAGTTGAAGTGTGAATTTGTTTGCTGGGATTTCAGAAAGAGCAAGATCTTTGATTTATAAGAAGCAGACTGGGCCAATGTCCACACCAAATTCCTGATCAGGACCACCAATATCTATGGGTGCAATATCAATCACAGGCAGCCTCATTGTCTTGCGTGTTCTGTATTCAAAGACCGTTTTACCCCATTCACCAGTGTGTTTCTGTGAAATTAAAGGAAAAAAAAAACATGTCAGAAAGCAATGTTGGCCCATATGGAAGCTAATGTACAGTTTAGTGGATTCCATACGTGCTTTTCCTGTATAATGTGCTCTTATCTTTTATGCTCATTAGTTCCTTAGAAAAGAAAATGTTTATTCTTCATTTCTAATCAGACACTGGACCTTTTCTGTGGGACATTATGAGGCTCTAGCCGTTTGCTGCTCAGAAAAGCTGTGTCCGTGGACAGCAGGTACCGTGGAGCAGTGCCAGCACTCTGATACAGGACTGAAACACACTGTACTCTGGGAGGTGGTAATTTTCTTTGGACTACTGTTTTTCTCTCAGGAAAAAATGGTAATGAGGTAAAATTTCATGTTCATATGAAAGAAATGTCTATGAAGTAGATGCATCCAAGCATCTGAAAACGCAGTTCTTGCAATATATGTCAGTGACTATTATGCTTTTGAAGCTTATATGTCATCCACAATTTCTGCTTCCTGTGGTTTATTTTTTTACAGAAAAGTTTTCAGATGCTTCTTGACAAGCGAACTCTTAGGTCTTATTGTTCCTCTTTCTGCTGCTGTAAGCAAGGCACAGCAACTAGAAATGTTCAGGGCTGAAAAATTACTATTTTTGCTCCTTCACATAATCATCATCCACGTGAGTGGTTTGAATCAGCTAGCCTTGACTTTTTTTGTACAGGAGCGATGACGTACCTCCTACTGCTCTTATTTCCTCTTAGCTGACATGGGGTTAGGATCAAAAATTGGTCACTGACTTCATTGTAGGCCTCTAACCGACTTGGATTCCAAAGAGAGAATTTAAATAAGATTTAAATAAGAGCTCACCTCACGTTCTATGCTTGCTACAAGAGCCACAGTTTTGCTGTAACAAATCTAAATTCCTCCAATTAGGTGCAACTCTGCCCTTCCTCTACCCAGGTCATGCAAAGCGCTCTCATCCATTATTCAGTGTCTAGTCCCCTACAGGGATTAGTTATCAGATTATCATCCCAAAATCTTGTTTACTTACAGTACAGCCGTCTTCCAGAACAGCATATGTGAATTTGCTGTTTCCTTCAGCCTTGATCTCACTTTCCACAGAGCTCATCAATTTCAGGGCTTTTTTAACATTTCCACTGGCTTGATCCATGTAGGCGATGCTGTTCCTGCAGTGGTAGGTGATGTTCTGGGAGGCCCGGCTAGAGAGGATCCTGAGGAACGCCAGCTGAACTTCCGAGACGTCCTCTGGAAGCTCAGGATCTCCATAGCTGAACTGCAGAGCACAAGATGTGAAATCTTTAATATAGTCATGTCTAGAGACTGCTAGGGTAGTAAATATTTCACCTATTATATATTACCGTGGTCTGATCCAGAATATTGCTTATTTCTGGTAAGTTACAACGTATGCAGGTACAATATATGCACTAGCCATGTGCTTACTGTGGTGGTATGGTCCTTACCTGGAAGCCTCCATTCACAGATTCTCCAAACCAAACATGTTTCCTTTCATTGCTTGAAGTGGTCCACCAGTTCTTCCTTGGCACAGTGCTGGGGTTAGCACTCAGGCATGTCTCACCAGTTTCCATATTACAATATACTTTAATAGCATCCATCTTGCAGCCTTGGTTGGGATCAATCCAGTACTCTCCTATGGGTGACCAAAACATTGAAAGGCTTATTATATATTTATATTTCTCTCCAAATACGATGTGAGGTTTATCTCTCTTCCAGATTACTGATGCAAATTAGGAAGCATGTTATTTTTGACAGAATAGATGCCACAAAAAAACAGTAAGATGATACACAAATAAACAAACATAATAATTTCAGTAGTATAAGGTGACTGACACTTGAAATAAATGATTTCTACTTTTTATAGTTCTTATCCAGAAAAAAATATAGAGATATATTTACTTATAGGCACATAAGGAGTGGTACTGAAGTCTGCATATCCTGTATATGTGCATAGTCACTTTATCACTTAAAATGGTTATTGCACCTTTCATTGTTATCATAACATTTTCAAAAACCTGAACTTTTTAATAGTAATTCCCACATTCTAATAGTTAAACACAAGAGTATTCAGAAAAAAACTCAAATTCTGCTGCCACTGTTATAAATAAAAACCTAGCATACCGCTCTTGAGCTCGGGATGGCAGAATTTCAGATCTCTGCAGTTACGAGCTGGGTTCTTCCGTGACCCATCAGGACTAATTATGTTTTCAATCTGGTTGTTAATTGCCTTCATTGAAGATATAATGTCACCCATGTTGATTTCATTGTCTCTTGGCTCATCTCGATATTCATACCCATAGCCCACTGGACCTTTTTCACCAGCACCCAGGGCAGCGACACCACCACCACAACATGGACCAGGAGGACCAGAAGGACCAGGAAGACCAGGTTGGCCTGGTGGACCCTGAAAAATAAAGAACAGGATGCTAAGATCACAAGTTCAAATTAGCATCCTATGTTGACCCTAATAATAAATCACATGAGAATTTGCACAGAAATATTTAAATGCTAAAGAATGCCACTTATTAGGTATGGACACTTCTTAGGAAGCCTGTCTTCTTAAGCTTGGAATTTTCTTTTCCTAATTTTCTCAGACTGTGACTGGCATTATTCTTTCCGGACTTGGGAAATGAAAAAGAACATTTTTCACCAAATTCCAGAGAACGACCATTCTTTGGCTTTAAAAGAAGTACCATGAACTATGCTAATGACCTTTGCAGTGTTAGCTTCTCTAGAGGAGTGTGGAAAACTGCATCTCTGCTCTGTAATTTCTGAGACCAAGTGGGAATCGGTGCGCTGAAGCAGAATTCTACTTTCCCATTTTACATGGGAAAGGTCAGTGACTATGCCCAACTAACACAACGTTGAGTAAATTAGTAGTTACATTGACTGATTTGTATTTTGGAGGGCTTGGACACAATGGGTAGATAACTCCTAACACAAACTCTGAAGTACAGAATACTCAAAGGGAGATATTTAAGTGGGATAGAGTCCTATTTTTAGAAAGTGTCTAAAGTATTTGTTTAAGTAGAGTGTGCAAAATGTACTTACTGCAGGGCCACTTTCACCTCTGTTACCACGTGGGCCAGGAGGACCAATAGGACCTGGGTAACCACTTGTGCCATCTTTTCCAGGGGGACCAGCTGGTCCTGGAGGCCCCTAGAACAGTGGTGAACACATATAATATGGTCAAAATAAAAGTTTACCAAAGTCTCAATATTAGAAATGCTTTGTGACAGATTTCAAACATTTCTGTATAATTTATCAGGTATTTCCTTTTTATTCAGCACTTGCCTGCTAAGATCACCATATTTTTGTATGTGCAGTCATTCCCAATCTTACAGTTATATCAAGTAGGGAATTTTTCTTACCCTTGCACCTGAAGCTCCTGGACTTCCAAGTGCACCTTGTGGACCCAGCGGTCCCTGTGAAGAAAAGATAAGTAAGTCATATACTTCTCAGTTTGCTTGTTTGAAACTAGCTGGATGTACCTTAAATAAAGACAGTATCTTTAAAATTGTATAGAACACATCATTGTAAAAGACAGTATCAGATATGGGGAAGAACGATTGCTAGTCTCTAACCAGAAAAATTACCAGATGTTCTCTAAATGAATAAATAGTAGTAATGGTTCTCGTGCAAAATGCAAAAAAGCCAACTGACTTCAGCAAGGTTTGGATGAAATCTTATCTTCATAAGAATACATAACCATAGTCCTAAAATGCTGCAGGTTTTATCATAATGCCCTCAAAGTTACTTAAAGAATTTAGGAAGCCATTAATACTTTTCAAAGTGCACTAAAAATTGCTGTTTACTCATAAATGTATGCACCATTAAAAACCTAATTAAAATGATAAATCATATCACTCATAATGTAAATGAAGAAAATTTCATTTTATTCATGATACACATAAGACAACAAGGTATGCTGTGTTGTTTAATAGGTGTGTTTTACAGTTAACTCTAACTTTTTAGCATCACTGATGCCATGATAGAGTATTAGAAGACTTTTTATTTCTTGATTCTCACTTATATGAGGAGAAGCTATGCTATCATAATTCTGTTCAATATAAATCACCCTACAAATTTTGACTTGTCATAAGTATCTACAATGTGTCTATCAATTATTAAGAGTATTCAATTCAATTATTTTTAGCTATCAAGAGTTGTTCTGAGTTTCTGGCAGCAGTGAATCACAATTCAGCTGTTTACAAAGTTTACAGTTTCATATCTATTTTGCCTGAATTTTAATTAGTGTAAAAGATGTGTGACCAGAAAAAAAAAAAAAAAAAAAAAAAAAAAAGTATTTGGACTCTGAGTAGGTTTTTCATAAATTCAGAAATCTGTCTAGCATAAATTTCTCATGGAGATACATCTTTCAACCCCTATTTCTATCTTGGACAATTTCATCAGAAATAACTTATGAAAATGAACATAAAATAATGTTTCTTCCAGTTAAAAACAGAAATATAATTCAAAGAGACTTTAGCAAAAATAACTTTAGCAGCCTTTTTATTCATCCTATTTAAGTTGAGTCAGGAAACATGATCTTCCGAATATAGACATGTTTCTCAGAAAAATAGCTGAGGTTAATTAGGTACCTGGGACCCAAACAGCAGAAGCTAAGAACACAACCGTAATCAGTAACTGTAACAGTTATGCAAAATACTCACAGGAGGACCGGGGAGGCCAGGAGTACCAGGAAATCCTCTGTGTCCCTTTATGCCATTGCTACCTCGTTCACCAGTTTCACCTTTATCACCGCGAGGACCTTGAGGGCCCTTCAGAAATAAATTTGCAATAAAAACAATATGTAAAGAAATAAGAAAAAAAAAAAAAACCCTGCACCTCAATAGTAGGAAATAGTGTCACAAATATTTTAAATAGAACTTACAGCGGGACCACGAGCACCAGCAGGACCAGTAGAGCCCGGAGGGCCAGGTGGACCCTGTGAAATGATAAGATGGTATGGATGACTTGCTGTTACCTAGATCACCTTTTTTATTTCCTGATAAGTAGTATGATCGAAGCCTCCAGCTGTTCAGAGATGTGGTGGAACTCCAAACACTAATTATTTAGCAGGAACTTTAGCCAGTTCATTTGTCTATTAATGTTCATTCTACTGAGTTGTTTGTATGCTCCAAAACATACTTCAGTTGCCTGACACCTAGTTCTTTCTGCGAGGTGCTTAGTGTTCAGGCTATGCTCATGTCAGCATTCCTTCAAAATAACTTGAAATCTTCCAAAGTGCTTAACTCCCTTGATTACATAATATAGCTTGTGCTGCATAGGCATCAGATGGGATGGAAATTAATATAAGGCCTTGTGAAATTATGTCCTTTTTGGCATCCTGAGCAGCATATGGGTTTTGAGCTTAATCTACATATAGTTATCAGCAATATAAACTGTCACATCTTTTCTCTTAGTAGACTTGCAAGAGAGGTCCTCAGTGCCAAGCAATTGTTACAGTAACAAATGATGGTAGCTGACTCTTCCAAACCTACTTATACTGCATGAAATGGATTGCACAGATGAAAGGTAAGTAAATAAGTGGTAGAAGTCATGTGCTTTGATCCTACCTGAAATCCTCTTTCACCAGCTTTTCCAGGAGCACCGTTGTTACCTGCAGGCCCAGGGTGACCAGGAGGTCCGGGAGGACCAGGAGAGCCATTTTCACCACGGTCACCCTGCAAACAGAGTCACATTGGAAGAAATTTAATGTTTTATTGACCTACAGGATAAAGTGTACAGTTAGGGGATCTTAAGAGATGCAAGGAACAAGTCACATGGCACAGAATTATTTACATAACTGGATATCTTTTTATAAGCTTTATTTGGCAATATTACGATATTATTGGTGGTTTCTTACTTTGGTTCCTGGGGATCCGTCACGTCCAGGCGAGCCCTCTGAGCCAGGGTTACCCTTGAAAAACAGGGTGATACAGTTAATTGGTAAGAATGATGAATTATGAAGGGACAGCATGTTTGCCACTAACCTGAAATAGAGCTCATCAAAACAAGAGAGTTTTCAAGAGGGAAGAGTTCAAGGAGCAGGAGGAGACCTCTACATATCAGAGCTTTCTATTTTCTAAATATTTGAGAAGGGTAGCCTCTTGCTCAGTTCCAAGTGAAACAGAGTCATGGTTCAGAGGTTATAAAGGGCACAGCAGAGAGAGCAGGCTGCACCATCTTACATGAGAATGTAGTCCCTTATCCATCATGCATTACAGGGAGACCTGGTGAACCTTAAAGCATATTTACACCCTGATTCTCCTATATATAATTTATAAGACAGCAGGAAGAGCCAAGATATGCACTCACATCTCTGCCAGGTTCTCCAGGTAGACCTCTTTGTCCAATAGGACCCTGTGGTCCAGGAGCACCACGTTCTCCTGGCACACCATTGATGCCTGGTTTACCATCTTCACCCTGAACAAAAACGGAAAGGATTTCACTGAAGATAATGTACTTATATAAATGTCATCATACTACACAGCTCTAATTAAATAGGCAGGGATCACAAAGGACACCCAATCCATTAAGGGCCAGTGTGCCTTAATAGTTCAGAGGAGTGATCACTTATCTAAAAGTCCAATTAATAAACAAATGAGCATTACAAAAGTGCTGCACATAGATTACTTTTTGTAACTCCAGACCATTTCTAACAGCAGACTGTGATTTGCTGCATTAGCTTTGAAGATAATTACTTTAATAAAGGTGCTCTCACCTTTGCACCTGCCATACCCGCTGGACCGGCCGGGCCGCGCAGGCCTGGTAAACCTGTGTTACCACGGCCGCCGACGATGCCTTGGGGACCTGGTTCACCTGGTGCTCCCTGTTCAAGAAAAGGTCACTTCCATCAATAGTCAGCTGAGCCTCTCCTACATTCGTGTTCTTGACAAACACGCTCACACTCTCCTGATACGACAGTGGATAGACATGCACATACCCTTTCTCCTCGTGCGCCTGGTGGACCCTTTTCACCTGGGGAACCGGGCTCGCCTCTTATTCCAGCAGGTCCTGGACCACCAGGAGAACCAGAACTACCAGGGGGTCCGGGAGGTCCATCCTTGCCTGCAGGTCCTGCGTTGCCAGGTGGACCTGGACTGCCCTAAATTAAAAAAAAAAACAAACAAACAACAAAAAAAAAAACAGTGAGTTGTATCACCTGAATCAGTATCACTCACTGGTGTTGATCTTCCTCATGGGAGTCAGCCACACCAGACTTGATTCATTATTTGATTCATTGCCTAAGGATGGATTTAGGACTCAACATTTATGCACCCAAATCTGATTTGGTTTTGTATAAAGAATTAATTCTTTCACCTATTGTTTTTAAACCAGGTCTTTTTTTTAATTATTATTATTATTTCTTCCTAATGTCTGGATACATGGTTTTCATAATACAGCAAACGCACATTCGGTATGCCCAATGTTTGTAATTTTCCTATCTAGGGGAAATTGCTGATTCAGGGCTCTGACACATAAACTTCAAATAGTAGAAGTTCCAGCTGATTTCTGGAATCATGCTGGATACTCCTATTTAACCAAAACACAATTTTAGGGTAGTGTCTTAGAAATGTGGAAGAACATAGAAAACATTGCCAATCAATGGAAAGGCTACATTGAATTTAATGGTACCTTCAATAATAGTTTCCTTATTGTTCAGCAGTATTCTAATTTGCATCTATCTATGACCATGACAGAAAAAAACACTATTTATTCAAATCTAAAATAAATTTTCTTATTTCATATCTCAGTATTACCATACAATGATAGAACAATTATAATTTTATGTAAAAAATATGAAAATCCACTGTGCTCTTTGTCCTTTCTTAATTAAAAAAAAAAATCAAAAACAGTTTCTCATATTTGCTGTTTAACTACAAAGTAGGTGCACATTGAACAAACAAGCAGTACTAAGGAAAAGCTTCTCTTCACAATTAGATAATGCATAAAATACTGGAAATAGTTGATGAGAAAATAAGACATTGCAGACTAGACAGTTTAGTAGGCAGACTTTATAGTAGGTAGATTAAACTTCATTTCTGAACTACATCACAAGGAAGGAACTTCTAAACCTTAATTTTCAACTCCTCTGTCCCAAGCTAATTAAATCTTATGCTTTTCCATTCTCCAGCCAACTAAACCCAATCTCAACAGTGAGCTACAAAAGGTAGTTTTGATTATTTGAAGATTATATCAAGGTAAGACACTGAAATGAATGCTACTTGCATTCTAACAGATGAAGAAGAAAACAGGATGTGGGGGACTGACACAAATACAGTAGGATCTGATACGGGAAGCTGGCAGAAGACACTAATTTCCATGGGCTTTGGAAAGCTAATCCTGAGGAAAAAAGTTTTATCAAGAGGGTAAGTGAAAGATTTGTTGTTCTAGACGGGATAAGAGGAGAGTAAGCCTGACTTTGCTTTTTTTTTTTTTTTTTTCCCCTCAACCAAATATCATACTTAGGATACTCTTGCTTGTATTGTACATACAGCTTTTTAAATTTTAATAGGTTAGTATGTTTAAGCGCATCTGCAAGTTAAGAATAAAAGAATGCTAAGACAACTTACATTGTTACCAGGGGGACCAGGCAGACCTCGAGCACCGGGGAAACCTGCAGCACCCTGTAATATATCAGTGTTATTAGCTGTCAGTTTCTGAAGGTCAGGAAAAAAAAAAGTAACTTGTATGAATTCATCTCTATACAAAAGTTGAGTGTGGATTGCATGTAGTTGTTTTGCATAAAACCTGAATTGCATTTCCTGGAACTGAACATGAAATTCAGAACTTTAATTTTTTAATTTTTTTTTTCAAAAGAAGGTTTTGTACATCCCTCAGAAGTGAACTAATGGGCTCAGGAAAACTAGCAAGGATGGCACATAAATCTAATAACACGCACTGAGATAAGCCATTTTGCAGCTTCAGGTCATTATCACAAAAACTATTTTGGCACCTCACTTGTGTTCAAACCAGTGGAAGCCAGATCACTAAATACCTCAGCCTTAATTACTCCTTGTGGAATACTTTGATTATTCCTGAACACTTGAATTACTCTTGATTAGTCACTCAAGCTCTTGTGCTGCATTCACAGCATGTTTGCTGTAATAAACAGAGCCATATATCAGTGACTAAGTTAAAGAGATACTCACAGGTCCTCCAGGAGAGCCACGTTCTCCTTTTGTTCCTTGGGGACCAGGTGGGCCCTATACAAAATGAAACAGATAAAGTAACGTGACTTGAAAAACAAATTATTATAGAAATTATAGAATTATAGAAATGGCTTTAAGTTTCAGGTAGTTCAAACGCTTTTACTCAGGCATGGCAGTGACCTCAGGGAGGACTGAAGCAGCTTGTCTTCATTTGTAGCACTGAGGAACAGCAAAGACTTACTGGTGCACCAGGACCACCTTGGGGACCTGCAGCTCCCGGGGGTCCAGCCTCTCCTCTTAGACCAGTTGGACCTCTTTCTCCTTTCCCACCAGGTTCTCCATTTTGGCCCTGTAGAAAAATTAAAAATTCTAGTTTATTTAAAATCTGATGAGATTGTGCTGTCTTCTTTTAATATCACTTACTATGACTCAAAAAATGCAATATCACTATGATGAGAAAATCTATTCACTCTTCTCATATTTGACCATAGCATTAAATCTGAATGCAGCTGAGCACTATTGGTCTGCAAGCACAGGAAGGGAAGGAAAACATGAAGATATGTTGCTGTATGTGCACTCCAGAACAGAAAGAGCTGCAAATGTTGTGAATGTATGTAGCAAACATGTAAGTTAAAGTATGTCACAGACAGTCTTTCTAAGATGGAACTGAATCTAAGAGAAATGAAGTGCAGTCAATAATGACATTTATTTGTCTTTAAGTATTCTTACTTACAGGAGCTCCTGGGAAGCCAGCCGGTCCTGGGAGACCTTGTTCTCCTCGCTCACCCTATAGAAAGCAATATGTCGATGATGGAAAATGTTAGAAAAACGATTTTCACATATGAGGTCTGAACACATTCTCATTCATATAGCTGAATTTCTTGGTCATTTCTGTCTTTGGAGGAAAAAAAAAAAGAATAGATGCTCCTGAGCTATCACCTCTATAACCTCTTCAGTAATTATTTGATAATTATCTGGCATGTGACAAACTGATCTCAGTTATACTTATATGAAGTCTCATTACAATCTATGGTGTTTCCCATATACAACTCAGATTGATGTTTTACCAGTCTGAAGAATAAATACAGTAGTATGATATTTTTTAAAGCTGAATTAACTGTAAGACAGAAATGAAACAAAAGACATCTCTGCTCTGTTTGTGAATCACTAGCTCCAGTTCTTTCCCTGAAGTGTCATTTCAGCCCACTGTCCCTTCTACAGCATTAAAAGCGTTGATTTTCTGATGTTCCTAGCACCTGTAAAACTCAAAAGTGAACAAGAACTAAATGTGCTTTGCCTGTCTTGAACATATGTTCTTGATAAGAAAGCATATGTTCTTGATAGGAATAATTTACACAACTGATGGCTATGCCAGGCTAACAGAGCTGTAGTAAGATATGATGGAGCAGAAGTACTCTTACTTACAGGACCACCACGGGCACCCATTGGACCTGGGGCGCCTGCTGGACCAGTCTCTCCCTGCAAGAAACACAAATGCTTACTGCATATTCTACTGCTGTCTCTTCCAAGGAGACAGCCACCAGTGCAACTGTTTACAGCATCACACATTACTATAGAAGATACTTTACCTTATCTCCAGGTGGACCAGCAGGACCAGGAGGGCCGATGGGACCTACATTACCCTACACAATCAGAAAATAACATATTTTGCATCAAATTGTAACAATGTGGCTTCATCTCGTTGGTCAGTTTGAACATGCTACTAGAGAAATTTAAAGGAAAGTAACACAGAGCCACTGTGTTATTTCACTCTATATTTTGCATTGTCACTTTGAGATGCACCATTTTGTGATGTGAAATCTCTCCGATTGATTTCTCATTATTTTTTCCCCATACAAAGTTGAACCAAAGCCGTCTTATGTTATTAGGTCTCTTTCAGAGAGACAATGGAAGTCATTTAACTCAAACAAGCTGCTTTTTTTTGTTTGTTTTCCCTACATATTTCAATGTAATTCCAGATACTTGCTTGCATGTATTTGCTGGACATCTATCATTACAATCAGCATTTTCCTCTTCAGTCAACTAGATTAGGGAAACTGGGAGCATTTTCCCAATTTTTATGCTGGTACTTTCTCTCCAAAAGACTTTCCCACTGTATTGTAGCCTTCTACTTTCAAATATTTTATCTATCCAGGCAGATAAAAAGATAAAAAGTAGTATTAAATTTGGTTTGGTTTGCAAAATCAAATTTGCACTCCTGGAATGAAATATAACAGGACTAGTACACATCATCTAGATAATATTTATTCACTGCAAGCTTACTCATGTTGTAAATGTGTGGTATATGAAACCAATTCCTTAATTGTTAGACCTTCAAAGACTACTCACTCTCTCTCCTCTTGCACCAGGAAGACCATCAGCACCTTTACCACCAGGTTCTCCCTATCAAGCACAAGACAAAGAAAGAATTAAAACAATGCAGAGGAAAGTATCCTAAGAATATCACAATAACTAGAGTTTCTTATTTTGGAAGATGCAGATCTAAAATGGAGGACAACAGTGTTCAGTGTTATATACTCAATAGTAAAAAAAAAAAAAAAAAAAAAAAAAAAAAAAATAAAGATGTCCTTACCATAGGCAAACAGTTTGGCATAAACTATTATTTTTTTTTATTAACTTCATTAGAACTGTTTTGATTTAACTCCCATAAGATCGAGGATAGCAAAGATGTAGCATAGCTTTTTAAATCTGGTTTAATATCTCTTTTTGAACATATATAGCCCATGAATCACTGCTAAACCAGTAATACATCAGCATAATCAGTACCTCTGAAATCTGACCAAAAGGAAAACATAAGAGATTTGGTGTGTTGTGGGGAGCTAAAATGGAGATAGCATAAAATCGGCAGCATGTGCATGTGTGCACAAGGGTTGTGTACCTTGTCCCCTTTTGGTCCAGGACTTCCAGAAGCTCCTCTTTCTCCTGGCATTCCTTGTAGGCCTGGGAGTCCTGTGCCTCCAGGAGCTCCAGGAGGTCCAGGGGGACCCTAAAGAGTGACAAAAAATAATCAGGGATTCCCTCCCCCAAAACAGAATATGAATCTGAATGCTGCACATGATAACAGAAAAGTATGCAAGTCTGTTAGTACCTTGGCACCTTCTGAACCAGCAGGACCTGGCCCACCTCTTGCTCCAGGAGGTCCCGGGGGCCCCTGTGCACCACGTTCTCCTGGAATACCGTTTTCACCCTGCAGTAATAAAACACATTACTCTCTGTTCTCGGGTTCTTAGTTTGTTAATTCATTCATAGATTTACAGAAATGTTGTATAAATTACCTTAGGGCCCGGGAATCCAGGTCCTCCAATTTCACCTTTTGGCCCCTATTTATAAAAAAAAGGTAATTCATTTATGCACTTCACATCAAAGTAAACCTGCACTGTGGTTGGCACCCTGTTTCTCTCTTATCCCTTAGAGTTCTCTGCTGTCTGCACTGCAGAGTGCTGACTGCTCTCTGAACCTGGAAAGGCAATCTGGGAAGAGCTGTCTTCCATGTGTTTTTCCTTCTCTCCCTCTCTCTCTCTCTTTTTTTTTTTTTGTGTAGAAAAGATGTACTACTTACTGGTTCTCCAGGCTTTCCATTCTCTCCAGCTGGTCCTGGTCCACCAGGTAATCCCTATATGAAGGAACATACCAACTTGTAAAGGTTATGGCATATGGATAAAATATGCATTTTCCTAACCAGCATTATTTTTTTTTTTTTTTGTCAGAGATGTGTATCTAATTCAATCTAATCCTTTACAATGGACAAGACTCTAATTTGATAGCTAGAGGCTTATGTGAAGTAAACCACAGAGCCAGTCCTTAATGGTAATTATAGAACATTGGGCAATCATTTTGTCAATTGGTTCACCTGTCTTACTTCAAAATGGACAGCATGGTGTCCCAATTAGATTTTTTTTTCATGAGTTCATTAAAAAGAGACAGAAAGCAATAAACAAGAAACACAGAATACCTGGAGGCCAGGTGAACCTGAGGGTCCTGGTTCTCCTCTCTCCCCAGAAGCACCCTAAGTGGAAACAAAGGAAAAAAAACCTTTTGACAACATCTGAACTTGTTATGATCACATTTTCACATCACCTGCACTCTAAGACTCCTTATCTCAAATGGGAGACCACATTTCACAGCCCTAATGTATCTTGGTGTATTGGCATGTGCTATTTTAACTCTACCGATTAGATGTAATTCAGTCAAGATATTTATCTCACAGGAATACTTGACACTAGTCTGAATTGCTAGCTCTGACAAAGTTGAAAGGAAGCACTATATATCTCAATTTGAGAAGCTGTAAATATTTTCTCTGGCTATCTCATAACAAGCTGGCATTTATCAAAAAAAGTGGAAGAACTCTTCTATTTCTGTCTTCATAAAAAGACATTTCTCTATATCAGAAAAAAAAATGCCATAATTCACAGTCTCTCCATCAGTGATAGACCAGGTTGGCAACAATTGATGTTTGAATCCAGCACTTACAGGAGGTCCAGGAGGACCTGGCAGTCCAACATCACCATTCTTCCCAGCAGGACCCTAGAAAAAGTCAAAAATAGACTGTAGTTATGGTTTGATATCATTTTTATGAGACTGACCAAAAAAGGATATTCTGCAATATTATTGAAAAGAAATGACTAATGAAACTTACAGGTGTTCCTGGTGGTCCACCAGGGCCTCTTTCTCCATTCTTACCTGGCGCACCCTTAGGAAAGAGAAAGATCATATTTAAAATACTTGTTCTACTTGGGATACAGTATTTTAAAGCTGCTGCACCGTATTATCCCACTGTACAGTTACACCAACAATTGCTAAATCAAGAGTAAGCACAGAATAGGTGGAGAAATCACACTAACCTCATTGCCCTTAGGGCCTGGGAAACCCATTACACCTGGCTGACCACGCGGACCTGCTGGGCCAGGTGGACCAGCACGGCCAGAGTCTCCCTGCTGACCCTGGGATAAGCAGAAAAGAAATGAAGATACAGCATCCATTAGGCAAAGTAAATGAATACCCATGCCTCAGTGAGCTCAGGCAAGGTCAGGTTAGCAACACTTCCATTCAGAACTAATTATGCGTTTGCAGTTTCAGTAAAGTTCTTTTGTATGCTTCATATTTCAAAGAACATTAAATGACAAGATTTACCCAATGCTGCTACAATGAGAAAGCATATAAATAGCTTTGACAATTAAAACAGAAAAAAAAGAGACAATAAAACTAATTGTAAGAGCATGCTGTCATATAGATGCTGTGGGATCAAGTAAGTCATTAGGAGAAACAGGATAAAATATCTGCAGTGTACATACTGGAGGGCCGGGTTTCCCATCACTTCCAGGGCTTCCTGGAATTCCAGGCAAACCCTGCAATTGAAGAGAAAAAATATATTATTAATTTTAAAATGTGCATTATTATTAGGTCACTATAAATATAAAGATAAGTATTGTAATTATTTGCCTAGTTTTAAGCTCTTCAATAAAATCCTCCTATTTGGGGGAAAAATGGAGAAGACTAAGAAAATTATTTTCTGGGAGTTCTTTCCCTTCTCTTAGATTCATTGTAGATAATCAAGGCACCAATCATGAACCAAGACACAAAAGCACTATCTTTCATTATTTGAAAAGACAACTCATTTCAGATAGTAATGAAAGAGTCTTCACTGTTTTTTCAGCGTCCTTGTCACTGCATGCTGATTTATTACACTGTGAACATGTGCACTTTACTTAAAGAAGGTAATACTATCACTAGGAAAAAAAAATCTTGTTTAATTTATCTGTTGTATTAGCTCACATCAGGAATCTCTAGTAGAATTTACCAGTCTTTCTTAGATAAATTATTTCTTACTCTCATTCCTGGAAGACCTGGGCCTCCATCTTGTCCACGTTCTCCTGGAGTTCCACTTGGGCCAGGAGGACCTGGGCTACCACGTTCACCTGCAGGACCCTAAAAACCACACAAGTATCATATTGAACATGAAATTCAATTTAACATGGATTCCACAGAAATTTAATATGGTTTTAGAAAACCCATACCTTTTCACCTGGAAGTCCATTGCTACCTGGTAAGCCACGGAAACCTGGGGAGCCCTGAAAAATAAAATAAATAAATAAGGAGTAGAGAAAATAGCTGTGTACTATTACTTTAATAATTATAATTACTCTCTTATTTGCTAAAAAGTAATTTTAATAATAAAATTTAATTTGCAGACCACTATATATTTAACATGATTTATTTGTTTACTGTGCATCCCTGCTTTCCTAATACCTTCTACAAATACTGCAACTGATTATTAAATTCGGAGTTATGAATAAGTCAGTTTAGTTTCACTTGGTTCAGATGGGAACAGAAAACTAAAATTTGTATGAGATTGTTGCTATTTATCTTGTTCAATAAATCAATTCAAAAATAATTTGCAAACTTATTGAATCCACCATCCAAAAATGGTTGACAATAAAGATGATATTGCCATAGAAGACTATTGACAAAACTATGGATATTTAAAATGTATTGACGATAAAGATAAATGCAAATCTTGAATGTGCAAGAATTTGCTCTAATTTCATCCAGAGCAATTTATTTATATTTTGTGATTTTTTTCTCTCCATATTATTTAACCAAGAGAAAGTATTTCTGAAAGCTGTACATAAATTATTTTTATTTTGGATTTCCTTCATAGACCTCACATCAGATGATTCCCTTTCAGCTCAAAGCTTTACATAGGACAACAAGTAATTTAACATCCCTACTTCTGCACTATCAAAAACGAAATTACTTTGGACTGAGACAGAAACAACCTATGTGATTCAGTTTAGGAAATAATTTGGACTTTTTCCCAAGTTTAGTAAAGCAGTTTCACATCCAAACGTTGTCCAGACCATATATAGATCCAAATTTCCCTTTCAGTACTTTGAATACCAGATTTTGATGTCTCCTTGTTAACTCAAAATACATCCAGTGTGCAGCATCCTCCGTGGTGGCTCACCCTTTCTCCAGGTGTACCAGGTACGCCGTTCTGGCCGGGTTCACCATTTGCACCTCTTTTGCCTTCTTCACCAGGAGGTCCGGGAGCACCTGGGGTACCATTTTCCCCCTGACAACAACAAAAAAAACACAAGTGAAGTTAGACATCTTCAAAATTAAACTCTTGGTTTTGCATGGAGGAGTGATAAGAGTGACTGAGGATTTGGACTGCCTGGGAAGGAGTTTCTGAATACACTGTAAAATCACTTACACGCTCTCCTTTTGGGCCTGGATCTCCTTTTGCACCATTCTTACCAGGTTCTCCCTAAACAAGAGAAAGTCACATGAAAATGATGAATTGCATGAGGATATTGTTCTAAGATTATTAGAAAGTGTTCATGTACCAAGAATGAGTTACAAGAGCTTTCAAAGTATTGACTCATTTTTATTATTTTCTTGTCTACTACACAATTAATAGACTTTTGTTGAACCTGATTAAGGAATGTATTGGGCTCCTTAAAAATCCAGTCTAGAAAAGAAAGGATGAGACCTTAAATGTGACTACACTGACTGAGTAAAACCTTAGGCATGTTTTTGAGTGGTTTCAGAAATTGATGTGTCTTTTTTTTGAAGTGTTTCTCTGAGATGGAACTTCATGCAGTGTAAAGTTCTCAGGATACAGCAAACTGGGGTAAATAGCAGTACAGCAGTATGTACAACTCACTAGGTGTAGGAGGCTATAGACTCCAGCCTATGGGAATTTTCAAATTTAAATAATTGAAACTGGGATTTAAAAATAACAGATTGCATTTAAAGTAGACATTTTGGACAAGTCAATGTTTTGATTTTTTTTTTCGATTTAGTAGGTAACAGAGGAAAGAAAGAAAAAACTTATCATACTTATACGTGAAATATGTATGTTATATATTCATAAAAACAATTGCATATTATTATTATAAAATAATTTATTAGACCATCTCAAATGAATAGGCAGATTGAATGGTATTTCTTAATGGTATCTGAACTTCTTCCACTGTATCTGTTTGTACAAACACGTAATGAGTATTTGTGACTCACCGGAGTTCCTTTTGCTCCAGGATTTCCACTTGTACCTGGAGGACCAGGAAGACCACGACCTCCTGGCAAGCCAGGAGCACCAGGAATACCAGAAGGTCCCTACAGGGAACCAGAAGATGAACAGAGTTCATTGCTCAATTCTGCTTGCTCAGGATGGTAACCCTCACCATCACAGTGATGTCAACACAAAAGACAGTGATTCAAAAGGTACTCACCATTTCACCCTTGTTGCCAGGGCTTCCAGCTCTTCCAGGAGGACCCTGAAAATGAAGGAATAAAAAATTGATGCACTAACCTAGTGCCCTTAAGCCAAAGAATTCGTAGTGCTTTGTGAAGGGCAAGCTGGCCAAGTTCTCAAGCAGTGTTCACAGACCTGAGGCCCAGGTGGCCCAGCATGACCTTGGGGACCAGGTTCTCCTCTCTCTCCAGGAGCACCACTGGCACCTGCAGGACCAGGAGGACCAGATTCACCCTAAGGAAAAACAAGATAAAGGGAGAATGAATGCAGTTTAATCCTGTCTTCGGGGCAAAATTGCTTCTTCCTCTCGTGGGGTATTTTTGGATGATTCAGGAAAAGGACTACTACCAGCACCTGAATCAATCTTGCATGACACTGAGGTACTAAAGCATGCTTTGTGTTTCCTCTAATTGCTGAAAGTTTAGTTGAGGCCCTCCCATAATGTGACATAAAGCCTGATAAACACTTGATTGTGTTTTGGGGTAGCTACTCAGGAGGGTGATGAAAATAAGTTTTGTCTCAATCATGTGCCCTGCAAACACTGCAATAGTAGGCAGAAAAAAAGAATGCATCTAGTTAAGATGTATAGTATCATAAATGGGCTAACTAGAGAAAGGAGCAAATCCTATATTAGTACACACATTTAGCTTGAATACCTTAAAACCTGGAGAACCTGGAAATCCTGCAGTTCCAGGGGGACCCGGGGGACCCTTAAAAAGTGAAGGAAATACTATTAATACAAGAGGTAAAAGCCATATGGAATTAATCTTAAATTAAAGAAGTCTGATTATGAGATTTTTTTTTTCTGAATAAGGAAGCACCTGGTAAAATAGCAAATATAAATCATTCTGTAGAAGATGAAGTTTGGCTAGTTTTAACATATCACACCTGCAAGTTAGCTACCTTTATGTGTTCAGTTAAATTTAAATTTTTTAAAACACAGAAAACATCATTAAAGAAATAAAGTTAGGAAAAAATGGTCAAAAGCTGATTTTTATTAAAAAAAGGCACATCAGGAAAAAAAGAGGCCAATATAGCTGTTACATAGACACATGGACTCACTTGTTTTTCTGGGCACCTGGAATATAAAAACTTCTGTCCATCTCAGGTGCCTAATAAGCCCATGCAAAACATGATACAGAGAATAGCTATTCTCTTCATCAGCAAGTTCTCTGAGGATGACTTAGTTTTCTGCTTTATATTGTTGAAACTGTTTTATTTTCACAGTATGATTCAAGTAGCTTAAACAACGTAGCGTTATGAAATATAATTCAGGAAAATGCTTATTCCTAAACCAAAGCATGTTAAGTTTCAGGTTTGCTGACAATAAAGAATACCAGCTAGAAATAAATAGTCAAATAAAGTAAGTCTTACAGGTGGGCCAGCTGCTCCTGGAGCTCCGTCTTTGCCATGGGCACCCTATGGAAAGAACACAAGTAACTGATACAGAGCACTCCCCTTGGGCATTTTAATGCCCCTGACTTGCATACTTTTGAATCTGGACATTCCCACTTACTTTACAAAGAGATAAGGATTATGAACTATGAAAATCTAAAATAATAATTAACTAAATATTGAAGGAATGCCCATCACCTTAGATTTCTTACATTGTAATGATGAGACAGCATGACATAAAAGCATATCTATATCAGGTGTCTTAAGTAAATAATAGCTACAAAACAACACCTGTGTGATCATTTCCTGAAGTTTAATATATAAGATACAAGTAGACGCTGTATATTTCAGAATAACTTATTTATAATTCATGTAAAAGAATAAAATTTCACTCCTATAACCTAACACTGTTCTGATTTAAATCATGTTGCCTGTTCTGCAAACAGTACATCAAGAGGTCTGCTGCTTGGGGTACATAGTGCTTGCATAAAAAAGTTGCTTTTTTTTTGTAGTTAGCTGTGCTTTGTTGATTGTGTTGGAAACAATGAAATATGACTTCTTTCAGAACATAGAAATTACCTCCTAATTCTTGTCAATACATAATTTTACCCTTCAAATTAATTTATAAGTTGTATTTTTAAAATTTTTGCCTTCTCCTTTACTTTGCTTCCATTCCTTCTCCCCATATCTCTAGGCTGAATCTAAGCCTTTCCTGAAATCTTAACTTTCCCTCAAATTGCAATTCATTCATATGAATAGAAAATAGAAAACAGAAAATAAAATAGTGAACAAATTGTGAAATTAGAACAGGTATGTCATGTGCTACCTACTGCCATCTGTAATTGGGGCTAATAAGTTTTCACATGTGATTTTATAGATGGTATATAGTTTTCTTATCCTTCGCATAGTTTACAACTGTTTTAGGACATAAATTGCATGAGGAAGAGAATCCTCAACATATTTAAACATGTGCTGCTTTTTGATTACAACAACAGTTGCAGTTACTTACAGGTCCACCAGGATTCCCAGGTCTTCCTCTTTCACCAGATGGACCTCTTGGCCCCTATAAAACACAAGAAAGCTAATTTGTAGTATGGCTGCCTAAATACATATGGTTTTTTAAAGAGACATTGCTCTTATTTGCATAGGTCAGTACTGTTTATTGCTTATAGTGGGGTAATTAAAAGAAAGATGAGCAAGTCTGTTAATGGGGAAGTACACTGGCACTTCCTTTTACATACTACAGAATATGTATATTTACCGGTTGGCCTGGTGATCCATTTGCGCCAGGAAGACCAGTTTCACCCTGTAACATAAAGCAAACACCAAACAATTGGAGAATGAACTTTGCTGACAATGTTTTTTGGTTTGCTCATGAGGATGAGCTCTAGAAACAATATAGCACAATTCTTTGGGCTTTATGTCTGCTAGGGAGTGTACTCCGTGAGTACTGAGGTCAAGCTCTGACAAGTCTGAAAAAATGCCAGAATAAAATATTTAAACTGAAAAAGAAAGTCAGGAAGACTTGGTCTTTTTCTATTATGCAATAAAGTCAAATGATCCAGACACATCTTTTCATTGTAAAATCTTGTATTTGTGGCAATTAGAAAATGAGGATGAGATATGATTCTCTTAGTGTAATTCTTTTGATGTTACAGATTCCTTATATAAGATGTGCAACTAGTTTATGTTAATTAAGAGATTTTTTATAATATTGTAATACACAAAACATTGCTATATAACAAACAATTGAGATCTAGTTCTATTTCCTACAAAGATTATACTATTAAAAGTTATTTTACCTTAGGACCAGGAGCACCACTGTCACCTTTTGCACCATCTTTTCCATCAAAACCCTGTGGGAAGCAAAAAGCACTCTCTGATTAGTGTTTATCTCACACTCCTTATTCCCCATAGCAATTCCCCAAAATGAAAGAGAATCAATTCTTATTCCTATTTTACATATGAAGGATTACACATGCTTTTTAAACTGCAGGAAGATATTTTATGTGTTTTTACAGAATTGCAGAAAGAAATCATAATTGTTTAACAAAGTGTTACAAGAATAAAGTAGTAACAGAAGATGATTGTGTGGTTTGGCTAAATTGTGAACTCCTGTTTGCTCTGCTGAAAACTCAGTAATCGGGATTTCAGCTTCATTTTTCTTCTAGCTCTGATCTAAAATCTATGCAGAGAGGAGGTTTTAAGTACTGCTGTCTCTCTCCAATTATAAAAAAAAGTTTGTTACATATGCTCAATACATATTCTCACTGTTTCCTTAGTATAACATGCAAGCTGAGCCCTCAGAGCACGTAACAGGAAAAAAAAAAGGCATTTCTAGAATCTTAAATAAGGTTGTAGTTATATTTAATTTTTATTTATGAAGGATAAATAGCAGAAGCAGAAATACTGATTTTAGAGTACCTTCTCTGTGTGTTACTAGCTAGTGGAATACTTTTCCAAAGAAAATGTTGAATTTTCCATCTCTCTCTATCTGTTAGTTAAGCCTGCTTAACTAGAAGGCTTTTCCGGAAGGCATGCTTTAATCCAGCATTTGTTACGGGGGTCTACAATTGAGCTAGCTAGATAAAATTAAACAGTTTGTGTTATGGAAAGTTAGATTACTTAGGAAACTGACCTCTAATTTTTTGATTCTCTTTAGTTGGGGACTAGTAAACCAAAAGAAAAAAAAAAAGAAAAGAAAAGAAAAAAAGAAGAAGGCTCAAGAGTGCAGCATCATAATTCAAGTGACATATTCAGTTACAGTTTTATCAATACTTACTCTTTGACCCTTCATTCCAGGCATTCCAGGCATTCCAGGGTGTCCTTTGTGGCCCTAAATAGACAAATATAGGAAGGAGCATAAATAAAACAAGGGTACAAAGCAATATACATTACACATCATGTTCATTAGACTAGTTTAAACTTGGAAAACAAAACCTTCCATGAGAAGATCATTGTTACTGGGAGCTTTTTCATACCGGCAATCCAGGAATTCCTCTATCTCCATTTCTACCTGGTCTGCCTGGTTCTCCCTGTGGAAAGAAAGTAAATTTTCTGACACTTGCCAGTAAAGAACTAGTCCTGTTGAACCGAGGTGAGATGGAATAAGTAGGTGAAACCTTCATGACCAGACAGTGGGGAAAATTGTATAAAAGACAATTTCACTATATTTTCAATTACTGTTTTTGAAAAGTACTTTTTTATATATAAAGTACATTTATTACTTTTGAAAAACATTTGTCACAATTTATTTATTAAATCTATTTTTAATAAGGTTTTGATAACATCTAATATTTTTCAAGTCAATATTTAGAAGAGATAATAGGAATACAGAAAAATGATTTTTCATGGTGAAACACCAATAAGAAACAGGGAGATTGCCTCTGTACTATACCCCTTCAGGACTCTCAGCTGTGACTCAAAGGGTGGTTTTAATAAACAGTTTCAGAGGAAGACTTGAAGAGAGCAGACAACCACTACTATTATCTGCTTACCTTTATAACCACTAATTCATTTTGTACCAGATCTAAAGATCACATTTAATACATAGGTTTTCTTTAGAAAGTTTAAATTAAATTGCCAGATAAAACTGAAGCTCTTTTGGAATGGATATTTACATCTAGTTTAAGCACGATCCAGTTTCTTATGGTCATTTTGTCAAATATAGAAATCAGAAGACGTTAAAAACTCTTTTAAGTGGAGCAGGATCAAATCACTTTGCTATTCATTTAATCAACTTTCACTCTATCCATTCATTACCACTGGATGAACAGTAGTGAACTTACATCTTTTCCTGGTGGTCCAGATGGGCCTATCAGTCCAGGAGGGCCTGGAGGTCCCTTCAGAAAAATAATAAATTTTAATTTTCTTGAACTTTATTAAAATTAAAAATGTATTAGATATTAAAAAGTCTTAGAACATTTGACACACACAGTAGTTAACGGACAGGACAAACTGTCAAATTAATATCTGAATAATCAGGCCTTTGACATATAGAATGGCATATAATGTATACATACAGAAGGGCCAGGTTGTCCTGGTTCTCCAGGGGAACCTTGGTATCCATTAGCACCCTATAACGCATAAAGAAACAGTTTATATATAATGAGTTCCATGCATCAATCCATGGTGCTACCACATCTTATAATGACTTCATAATCATAAGGAAAAAAATATTCACATCTATCATCAAATGACCAAAAGAAGGTGAAATTGTCAGAATCAAGCCTCTATGAAAAAAAATTTAAAACTACTTCTCTAAAATGGGTTATGCATTAAAAAACTTTTAAAAAAACTCTTTGTGCTCACAGACTGTGTATTGGGATTTCCATTTTCCTTCACCAACTTCCGTTTACCATTTTTGTATGAATACATATTTAGGACTTTTAACAGAAGCTTATAAACAGCAGTATACTTTAAGAATTTCTAAGGGCAAAATTCAATCTCAGCTGCCATCCCATGGAATGTAAGTGAGCTCAGGGAAGCTGAGGGACACAGGGACATGTGCTGAAAAACCATATGGCCTTAAGTCATTGATTCTTTGTGGTACATAAATAGTACAGCCTCGAAACAGAACATGATATTTAACCACGCAGTTCTTGTTCATAGTATCTAGATTTTTTGGGTTGAAAATGTCCCTAATATTTATGAAAAAAAGGAGAAGTTCATATAAAGGAATGAGATACTAGAAGGATTAATTTTACTTACAGGCGGACCTGCATGACCTGGGGGACCAGGGGGACCACTGGGGCCAGGGGGTCCTGGGAAGCCACTCTATATTGTGGATTAAAAAAACAGTCACTATATCAATGTACTATAAATAGGAAGTTTAATGTAACTGCAATAATCATCAGTAATCTTGAAATACAATTTTCAATGTAAATGCTTATTAGTGCAGAAGAAAATCCACAAGGACACATACTTGCCATAGTAAAAAGTCCAAAGGGCCCATATATGTTGCTACATATATGGCCTATTACTTACAGTCATTTCATAAATAGATCACTATAAATACACAAATATAGATACAAACATAAATAGAAAACAGACCACTGAGTTTCTTTTTGCAGTATCGTACAACTTGCTACTCCAAAAGGAGACTTTTGTGAAAAGCTGTGATTTTTCTTTTTGCTGAATGTTTCACTCCTCTAGACCTCAGAAAAGCTACTTGCAGCTTAGCTCTTCAGCTAGCTTAACTGACGGAACAGATATCTTGAACCCTTAATATGTTCAGCAGAGTAATGAGGTTCTGTTTCTCTACCATGGAACCATTACCTCCACCCTCAAAGGTGTCATTAAAGAGTGTACTGATGCCAGATGCTGGTTTCTAAAACTAATTAAAAAATTTCTCATGTGCATTTAGGAGTTACATTACATATATATGTGTAAGTCATTAAAAAAAAAAAAATGTAGGAGAAGAAGTGAGCCTTTTGGCTTCCTGTATCCATAATACTTCCTCCTTGGAAAGGAGAAAGGTGTGTCTTGGCAATATTTCCTGTAAGCGGTTTACAACCTTAAATTTCTTAGGACTTATAAGTATACTGAATTTAGACCATATTTTTGCTATTTGTCATCAAGGTGTGTGTTTTTGCCAATTAACTCATTTTCTGAATTTATACAGTAGTACACCATAAAAAATAAATGCACCAAAGAACTCAGAGGATGAAACCTCATTATATATACGGAAAATCTCAAATCAATAGAACTGTTCCACATTTTAGTTGGTAAAAAAAAAAAAAAAAGGAATAAAATATAACTAAGGAATTTCTACATTAAAAAAATATGTATAGTATTTCTACCTCTAGTAGTAACAACATCAAAAGCATTTGATACTGCAAAACAGAAATCATTTGAAAATAAGCACGATGGTTTATTGCAGTTGCCTGTGGTTCTTTAAAAAAATGGTTTTATTAAATTAAACTCCTCATGGATTTGATACAGCCAAAACCATCAAATACAGGACCTATGTGAGAAACACCGTATTTGCTGCAGTACAGTCAATATTGGGAATCATGTTTTTCATAGATATTGTCATATGGAGTCAGTCACTATAGGTATTACCTTTAGCAAATTTTCATAATATAAGGGTAAGAGCAAAACCATACTAATATATGTAGTATAGTATCATAGTATATGTATATACTATGTTAATACTAATTCACAACTTTCTTTTGCCAAAAAGTTTTGTCAAAATTACACAGAATCAGTGTAGCAGTTACAATTTTCTAAGTCAGAAAGTACAGAAAGTGGCAGAGCAGTTAGTGTGAATTGTTAGAACTCACTTGGTACAAACCAAATCCAGACACAACATGAATTGAAATCGTCAACAATTGCAATCAGTCAATTAAATGTATGGCTAAACAAATGAGACATTATTTTTTTCAAAGTGTACACTGAGGAGATAAACTCATAGTTAGGAATGGCATTTGCTTGCTGGCAGTGTCTCCAGACTGTAAATAAATAAGCACACTTTAGTCAGAATATGCACATCGGGAGAAAGAGGTAAAGCAAATATGTGAAGGTAATAACAGTAAATGAAGAGGAACTGAAATATGAAACTCAAAATCAGTGTATGTGGAGTGCAAAGACACTGTAAATACAGTAACGGGGAGATATACTAGTAACTAGTGAAATACCAGGCATGGTAACAACCCATTGGTACCAGTGGAAAATTTTTGCTGCTATAGCTGATTTTTTATTACTCTTCCAAATTACTTCAGTTTTGAGTATTTAATTAAAAATCTATATAATATTAATGATAAATGCTATTTAGTCCTATCCAGTTTAGTTACTTTGGATTCATGTATTACATGTTGCAATTCATGTTCTATAAAAGAGCATACAACATGAAAATGTGAAGATTGATATAAAAAATATAAAAGAGTATATGACATAGCTAATTCTTGTTGAAAATATTCTAGGATGTCCAATTATTTTTTTTAACTACTGCACAGTGATCAGAACACAAACATCTCAGGGAAAAATGCCAAAATAGAGAAGAGCAACCATGTTCATCAAATTGAAGGGTATTGCTGTTATCTGCCTGGTTCAGCACATCTGATATTAAGATGCCAGTAGCAAAATGCAGATGATACGATAAGCTGTGGGTAAAAACTGCGAGGAGCTGAAAACGAATAAATGGGACAAATGAGTAAGAAAATGAATCGCTGAATGAGACGAATGCGTGAATGACATTAGCAAAAGAATGAAGGAGAAATAAATGGATGAAAATAAAGGTGAGAAAATGGAATAGTTCAGTAAAAACAGAAATCAGCTGTCATGATTAAATACTATTTACTATTAAATACTATTTAAGATTGTCTTATGGAGCCCTGTGATAAACCATTGCTTAGAACTGCCTTCATATATTACAACAGGTGATACCCAAAGCTTGTTATGCAGTTTGAGATTAGAAATCACAACTATACTTAATATAACAGCAGTCAATCTGAAATGATAGTAATTCACCACATCCCTTAAATAGCAAATTTCCTGAATCTAGAAAAACACTTTTATATATGAATATGATATCATTACAGCAAGGGCACTCCATGCCACTTGTGGTGAATGTCTAGAAACCCTAGTGCCTAAGAGAAAAACCAGGACATGCATCTTCTACATGTACTTTATAGAGGAAGCATGACTGTTCAGACAGCCCATGTTTTGTCTCACTGAAAAGCCTGTTTAAAGCTTGTACCAGTCTATCAGGTAAACACGGCATCCTTAGTACACGGTCTGAATAGCTGCAGGTATAATAATAATATAAAGAGTGGAAAACTTTGACTACATGCAGGATGAAAAGAAGGGGTTTACTCACTTATTATCAGTCAAATTTGAGTTGAGGAAGTATAAAGAAGCATGGATTCATTATGAGGAAATATAGAATGCAGATGAATGAATAAAGATTAGAGGCAATGGAAGAGGTAAAAATGTGGAGGAGAATGAAGCAATTATCAAAAAATATAAAAGCTAGTAAATAAGGAGGGTATACAAGGGAGAAGAGGTAGCACAAGAGAAAGATTAAGAAGAAGCTGAGAAAAGAAAGGGAGAGAGAAAAAGCAGAAAAAGACGTCATCTGTAATTACTTTCTAGAATGAAATTGTCAAGCAAATTGCCGACTCTCATCACATTCCACTTGCAGGTAACAATTAAATTAAAAATTAATATATTAAATTCAAATCAGGATACAGATAGACATCCAAGGTATAATCTACAACCAGAAAAAAATCTTTAAAAAAAAAGAACAGAAAGAGAAAAGACTATCATCTTACAATGGGCTGAGGGTAACCAATACCAGCTGAACCAGCCTTCACATCATAGGAGTCATACTGTGGAGAAAAACTCTGTAACAGAAATAGAGAGAAAAAAAGAAAAGAAAAAAAAACAGTGTTTGCTTTTTATTTCTAAGAATTTTCTCACTTTGATAAGACAAATGAATGGAAATAAATCATTCGCACACATTGAGTAGCACTTTTTTAACATGTAAATGCCATAGTTCAAAATCATCCGTGACAGAAACACTGCCAATATCTTTCTTTTGCAATTGTGGTAGCGTTAGCTCCCTACACTTCATGAATTCCCTTCTTATGCTGGTAGCTGAGCTTCAGTTGAGCCAACAAACACTACCACTGTTGCTGCTCGCTTCCTTGTTTGACTCCTAAGCTTTCCTCCCCTTCCATTTTCTTATCAACTTCTTTTCTATCTAAGTCTCTCAAAGAAGTCGATGAAATATTTTTCTTCTGTGACAATGGTGTAAGTCTAAGCAATGTAACAGTTTATTACTTCTTCAATTCTTCCACCTGTAGCTAATGAAAGACTCATTTCAGAGCACTTTGTACCAGAAATTCTCTCACCTACATGTATGTGTCCCTCTGTGAGTTACAGGTAAAACTTTTCACCTCCTAACCGAGAACACACACATCTATCATTTTCTATCTTTTTTTCCTTTCCTATTCATTATATCATTCATGATTTTTGAGATCCAGCAACTAAGCCTCATTCCTTCTGACAATTCATTTCAAAATGAATATAAAATCCTTCCAAAGCATGAATAGAAAACATGTCCTATGGGGATTTGTGACAGTAGACAGCATTTCTGATATCGCCTTTTATGTAAAACAATTCTTAACAAACAAACAAAAAAAAGCAGATGTTTTTTCAGGAAACTCCTAATTCAGCCTTTCAATTGTCATGCTGTGATTTTATTATGCAGATGTTAGGGAAAGGAGATGAGTAATAAAGGAGATGGTGAACAGCTTGGTGCCTGATAATATACCTATCCACTGTCAGAAAAAAGAGTAAATGTATTTTTATGCTTATATTCTCTGCACAGATTTCACCTGAGCCCCAGAATTGTCTAACATACTCAGCTCTCTATAAAATGTAGTGATGGTCCCTGCTCTTGTATAGCACAAAGGGGGTACTTGTTCTTAGGTGGTGATTACAGAAATAGGCAAGGAAGTGGGGACTCAGGTTCAAATCCTTTACCTATGAGAAGGAATTAAACACATATCATAGACATCCCAGAATGACAACCCAGCTGCCCCTTCAGGGAGAACTCATGAGCTCTATTGCTGATGCTGCCCAGCTGTTCAGAAGAGAATTCAAGATCCAGTGAGCCAGAAACAAAATACAAGAAGGAGCACAATAAATAGGACTTACATGGCATTTATCTACAGGCAGAAGACCTGAGTATCAGTCTAGTCCTCTAGAATATTTCTTTATTAAAGAAGATTAGATAAAATATGATATGTAAGTTCTCTAACCATTATGCTTGAATGGAAATACTTTCTCCTGCACATTTCTTTTCTTTAAGTAACATAAAGTTACATAACATAAAGTTATGTAACATAAAGTTTTATGAGCATTGGCCCCAAAAGTTTTAATAAAATGAAACAGATATTTAATTTTATTCCAACCAAACCTTATATAGAAAACAAATAAATGAACAAACAGCAGCAACAGCAGCAAAAGAACCCACCCCACATTACTCAGACATGTTTTTCAAAGGCAGATATGAGATGGATACCCCTGAGAGCGAAGTGTTTGAGGAGTTACAAGGGCTAAGTTGGTTACCGCTCTGTAGCAGTTCAAGTAACAGCCCAAGGGAGGCTAATATTTGTCCTTTGTGAAAGAGGTGAGATGTCCACTGAATACTGTACTTCACAGCATTGCTTTATTTACTTCCGAGACACAACGCAGCAGCTGAGAAAACAATTACTTACACCTCCGTTTACACTGGGACACGACTGACAGATCCCTGGGGGCCCAGGAGCTCCAGGACTCCCTGGCTGTCCAGGAGGGCCAGGGGCACCGTTTCTGCCTGGAGTACCAGGAGAACCCTGCAAAGACACAAACAAAACAAACATTGTCACTTGCTTCTACGTGAAAGTGTGTGGGGAAGAAATTCTATCATTCTGAACAAATGATACAAGCCTGTGACAGACAGCCTTCCCCATGCTTTCTTCATTAGGCATAGCTAAGGTCATACCTCAACAATTCAAGATAGATAAAGAGAGTAGACAAAATTCACACAAGGAAACACTCATTAGCTGCTTGAGCTTTATTCACTGTTTATAAGCTGTTTATATAGTTTGGACTAAATTCTTCTGTGTTTTTCACAATTCTATTGAAGCTAAAGAGGTTATTTCAAAACAACTGTATGGCACAGTCTGCAGACGGTGCAGATATCAGTTAAAGCAGGATACCTCAGCAGGTACTATATGAATTGGCTCTGTACTTTGTTAGTTTTCTTCAAAAATAATAAAAAATGTAGTTGCACTTACAGGATCTCCCTTGGGACCTCGAACAACAGATGGAGTAGTCTAGAAAAAAAAAGAAAAAAACAAAACTGAAGTTAAATATGTAAGAAAGGGGAAAACATAGTTAAACACTGCAATACAGTTTTAACAAATTAATTCAATTTATTATCACTGCAATATTTCAAAAACCTATATTTTGTGAGATTTTTTGTCAGTCTTTCATCTGCATTTTCATAGTCATTCATAATGTTATATATCTGCTGTAGGTCAACACAGGACACTAACGAAACAGTAGAGCTTCCCCATTGACAGCTTCCCCTACAATGCGAACAGGCATGCTCCGTGAAAATCTGTGAGGAGCAGGTTTCTTGTATCCTTCTCAGTCAGATAACAAATATATTTAATATGTGAAGTAATGGAGTTTAAGTTTCACTTTTCAAACATACATTCCCCCATTTATTTACTCTTTAATGAATAATGCAATTGTAAGATACTATCTAGAGTCTTAATTAATGTCAACTATTAATTACTGTGTTAATTAATAGTTCAGAATAACCTTTTATGAATTTGACTATTAATGGTAGCAAAGGATATTCAACTGAAAAATCTTGGTCCTTTCAAGGCATAATTTTCCTGTATATCATCCCAAGTCAGCAACTGGGCTTACAGAGGGCTGACCAAACCTGTATTCATGAATAAGTATTCCACCTCCTTTACTGTCAAAAACTGGAGAACTGATGACATAGGATTTCATCTTGGGAACTTCAATCCTAAAATAAGAACCTTTTATCCCAGGAGCTAAAAATAAGCCTATGCTAGTAGAAAAGTTTGTATCTGCTGGCATCAACAGGAGAGCTCCTACTTCAATCTCCAGTATGCTTATATGTACTGGTCATTAAAGCCTGTGAAATCTCTTCAGTGAACTAAGAGTTCACTTCAGGTACTTCTGGAAGCACCATAGTTGCGCTAGCATGGTGTGAGTGACTGTGTCAATTATTGTATTTGTAATCTGACACTTGAGCAGATAGTAGATGTATAGAGCTACAGTATACTGTATGCCACACATCTCCCTTCCTCTTCCACACACACATCTCTCTCTCTCCTTTTTTACGCACATGTAATGTCTCCTCTGCTTATGCACAGGCACACACACACACAGATCACTCTTTATATTATTGCTCTGAGATTCTTAATGCCACTGAAAATGGGGATATTTATAGCAAATCTATTGAAATACATTTTTTTTTAATATAGCCTAAATTTGCAAGCAGTGACAATCTCCCAAGGCCATTCCATTTAAGAATCTTCAATATCCCTGAGGGAATCCATATACTCCCATGGAATCTCATGGATCTTAAACCAGGATGAAATGTTCAGGTAACCTAAGCATTTCTACACTGTATGTCTCATTATAATGAGTTCAAGCCCTGAGGCAATTCAGATGGTGGAGCCTGGCATGCACCAAAATTCTTTTTTCTGAGATTAAGTTGCTGCAACTGCTTTTAGATAATGTTGACATCCAAAAACAAGATAATGACAAATTATAGCTGGAGGGTCTGAATCATCTTTCCTTTACTGCAAATTAAGTCAGTAATTACTCCACAAAAGGAAATAGGTACAATGATGTAGCTGTGAAAATAGTCTGATTTTATTTACTTCTGAGTTAGTATTTATTTCACGGATATAGATTAAGCATGACTTCAACAAATAAGATGCTTGCATTTTCCCTGTGCTTCTCCTCAAAATATGTAATATGTCTACTGCCTTCTGCCTCTTTTACTGTTTATCTGAAATAATATTTGCCTGTCTTCTAAGGAACAGTGGGTTGAAACACTTGAATCTTGATAAAGTAAAAGTCCAGGTTGGTTTTTTATTTTATTTGGCATAATTTGTCCATCCTATATATTTACTTGAAGTCAGAAAGTGAAAACACAGTTGAGTATTCAAATGAAAATTGAAGTTAAAAGAGATCAAGAAGAATTCAACACTAATGTAACAGGAATTGAGAAGAAACTTACTCTAGGAGCTTCTGTTGTTGTTTGTGGACAAACTGGACAACACTCTCCAAAGGGAATCTCTGGGTTGGGGCAGTCTAACTCTTGATCGTCACAGATGATGTCATCACAGAGTACAGATCCAGAATCACACACGCAGATCTGGCATGGCTCAGGTTTCCAAACGTCCCTGTCAGCATAAACCTGGCCAAGATGGGTACATGTTTCTGTAGCAACTGGAAGAAAGACAAAATAATGTTTAATAACAGCTCAAATGGATTTTACAAACAAAGATGCTTTAAATGAAACCCTTGGACAGTGTATTTGGTTTGTACCATAATATGGCTTGTCTGCATGAAGTAAAAGGCTAAATATACCTCTTCAAACACAGGCAGGATCTTCTATATCAATTGCAGAGTCTGCTCTGAATCTATATGAGATAGATGTAGACATCATTGGAAACCTCTTGGAGCTGATCCAAAGCCCACTTAAATCCGTGCTCTGTATCTCTGTCTGAAGCAATTTTAGCATAGGGCAGAGTTACTGTGTAATTAGCAACTGAATTTTCTCCTGCAGTTGAAAAGTAAACGTGTTCAAACTGTCAAACAAATGTGTCGTAGGCACTCATATGCCAACATGAGCACTAACATATGGCTCAGTATCAGACATGCACTTTTGTTGTATCTTGCGTTAGTAGATGGAATTAAGTGTTTTCAAAATATTTTTTTTGAAAACTGGTGTATGGGATAAATATAAAGATGTTCACATTAATCATCCAAATGGATTGCAATAAATATGTTTTCTGGACTGGTTATATCTTATACATGTCTGTATTTTGAGAAAAATGTCATTCATCCATAATCCAGTGATCAAATTTGGTGCATATAAAGAACTTGAAGAAGATGCTGAAGAACAGCTTCATTAAACTTTGGGGTCATATTCACTTTCAGCAACAAGATTCAGAAAGCTTCAGTCATTTTAAAAAAATAGATAGATAGATATTCATAAAAACTATAAATCTCAGATTAAGAATGTGTCAGTGAATGTCCTGAATGATGAAATAAAATTTAAGCATGATGAAATAAGACTTAAGCATTCCAGCAATACAGGAAAACTAGTTTCCTCTCAGATGTAACTGAAAATTGGAAATGCACTTATTCCTACTCCTGTTTTTTTTTATTCCTTTTGGGATCATCAGGATCTTCAGATTACACCCAAGAGACAAGATGAGGAACTATTTATTATTTCCAGGATAGCATCTTCCTAAAACCTGCCATGACTCCAGCTCACAGCATCACACATTGCTTCAAATCACATAGTCTAACAACCACTAGTCCTAAAGAGAAGCATGAAACATACTGTATGTAAGTACCTAGACATTCTTGTTAGGCAAATATAGTTTATAAACGGACTGACTGATTTCCCACTGCTCACACTCCAGAATCATTCTGATGGATCCTGGCCAAATAACCTGATTTTCTGCTTAATTAATTGCTGACTGTTTCTGTGAAAAATGTTTTGCTCTTTTAATAAAGCGGCAATTCATGTCAGGCACTTATGAAAAAACAAACAACACAGCAATGCTACAGACAAAAGTAATGACAAAAACCTCTTGATAAACATTTTATATCCCTAAAGATGATGGATAAAGTTTGTATTTAGCATACACTAAGAAGACTGAAATGTATTTTAGAAATGAGAATTGCAGCATTATGAATGAAATTTTCTTTATAATCTCTCTAATCACCCATGAAAAGAACTGAATCATAATAATTCAGTTATTCATTTAATAATTCAAAGGCAGAAGAGTAAGATGAGTGGTTTGTTGTATAAAGGAAAGCTCAGAATGCATTACACTATGTAAAACAGTGCAAAACTACTTGGGAAGATCAGAACTGGTTATCCATGTAAGAGTCAGAAATACTCCATTGAGCACTGATGGGCACAGACCCACTACACTCTAGAGCAATGTGCTCAGCAGTCACCCAATTAAGTGCTTTGCAGCTCCACAGTTAAAATTTTCTACTCATTTATAAGCATAATGAGAAAGCAATGAGATAAAAACTTAATTGTAAAAGTGTAATATATATTTATATGAACAGAGAAGTAGAGGGTGTACATATGTACTTCTGTACCAGTAAGACGTCTCCCTGTTCAATTATTTTCTTGGTGTTCAGATTTTCAGCTCTCAGCATAACTCTCTGCTCCTTTCAAAACGCCATGATTTCTTTTACTAAAAGTTTTAAGTCTGCCAGGTTCTTACAAAGGAATATCCAAAATTTTCCTATTTTGTATTTCTAAATGTTCTTAATTCTTCAATTTGATTGATTTTCCTTTTTTTTTTCTTTCTCCAGTAATATGATTCTGCTACCTTAAAGTTAAAAGGATACCTCCAAGGGGGAGCAGAAAAGGGCTGTCATTCCCATATTTTTTTAACTGTTGGTTAGAAAAGATTCTGTTCTCAAGATAACCATTCCTTTCTGAAACAGAACCTTTACTCTGTGACCATTTTCTCATATTGAAAAATATTCTCCTTTCCCTATTTTTAGACAATAGTATAAATGAAAATGAAAGAAATTTTAAAATCCTCATAAAGTGACTGCTATAATTTCACAATAATAAGGGAATAAAATATATTTCCTTGCTTTTACAAGCTTGTGCTTCCAATATTCCACAGTAGATGGCAACATTCAACAGAAAGAAAGAGAAAGACTAAGCAGACATCTGGATATAATGACATTCCTACTTGTTTCTAAATCTCTGGACATTGTTAAATGAGTTAAGAAATAAGTTAGGAGAATTGCAGTCAAAATTATTGCGGCCTTTGGCAGAATAAAAGTATTAAATAAGTTTTCCAGAGGAAATTTACGTCTGGGATGATTTAGTCTGTTCAAGACACCCCCTCTGTGCTCAGATGTAGATCTGTGTGTCAGCATGTTATGACATAATGCATTGTACATTGCTCATAAAGATTAAATATTAGCTCCAAAATACTCTGGAAAGCTGACTTGTGCTAAAGCATTGGCAAGTAATAATAAGTTTATAAAAAAGCTGACTTGCCTACTTCTAAACTTGTGGTAAAACAGTCACATACTTGTCTTAACCAATTTTACTTACTGATTTCCAAACAGACATATCCACCTAGAATTTCAAAAAATATTGAAACTGAAGAGGATTGGTTTGTGGCAATTCCAGTTCGTATTCTGCTTCTCAAAGCCCTAAAAATGGTGACTGTGTAGAACTTCATTTCTATGACAGCTTTTGCAATGGTTCGCTGGAAGCTGTGTAAATTTCAGACTCGTTTTACAAAACATTAAACTTTCTATTGGAAGTTTGAATAACTTAGCATTTATGCTATTTCCTGAGCATTTAAAAATAAAAATCTTTCTTGCAAGCCCCACATGAGGGAAAGGAAAAAGGACAATGCAATTGCTTTCCCTTTGCTAAGCAGAATAGAAATAGTTTGTAAGCAGACCAGTCAGGCGTAGTGGAAACGAAAATTACCGCTTAGCCTCAAAGGATCTGTGAAGGTGGTATATGAAAGAGTCCAAATATTTACAGGGAAAAAACAAATGATGTTGGTAGGACTGACAGATGTCACAGGGGACAGAATTCTGATTTCAGAGAAGTCAACGAGAATTTTTTGTTGAGTATATTGACCTAAAATCTGATCTGGGTTATAGCTGCTTCTGGGTTTTTACCTGTGCAGGCACTCTGATTATGGCTTAACCAAATTTATACGACAAAAGAAAAAAGTTTCTAATAGTATCCTCAAAAACCACAGACTTTTCCACTTCATACAAAGTAAAATCTCCAGCTATTACATTAATAAAATATTTTTGTTTGAATATCCCATTTGCAGAGCTGTGACTAAATGGTTAGAAATTAAGAACATCTTGACATTAAGAACATCTACCTCTGTCTCAGAGAGGGCGATAGTCCACACATAGATGACTCACTGTCTTTCAACAAGTTTGTTGGTTGCTTGAGAAGCAAAACTGAGAAACTACAATCTGCTAAAATCTGTTCACAAACATGGTGAGTCAAGCAGGGTTTCTGATACTATTTAAAGTGAATCAGATCTTTCAAACCATTATAAGAGAGATTTTTAAAAGCCCTTAAGTAAAAAATCAGAAGTCTTGGCTCTAAATTTGACCTAATCTGAAGTCTACAGAAGCCAAGAACGGACTTTCTGTGCTTTTTGTGGACTATAAACAGCACAAAGCTCGCAATTCCTTATTCTGAGCTGTTTTTGGTCATTGGTTTAACAGCATGACTAATTCAAAATGTGTTTTTCACTTCTTTTCCAATAAATACATCTATTATGTTCTAAAACAGTGTTGTAGATATTGCTTAAATCACGGACAAAGTACAAAGAAAATACATTATTCAGTTTCAATAGAAATGTTGCAATTCCTTCATATACTATAGTAGGCTCAGGACTCCATGTCAGCCTCTGAAACATCACTGCTTTCCACTTACTGAGCAGAAAGGAATGCTACAACATCTACCTTGAAGCAAATGGTTTGGGCTCTCTCTCCGGTATTACGATGTTTACAAGGAAACCAAACACAGTCATTCCTTCCTGTGATCAGTAATGGAAACAAAGGAGTCTCATAATGAGCTTGTTGGCCTGCTGAGCCCAAATGGTCTAGCTTGTTTGAATTTCACTCAGTTAGGTAACTGCTGAGTACTGGAAAAGTATGAAATGGTTTCTTTTTCACAAGGGGTCAGGCCTAGAGGTGGAAATACACTGTTTAACCATATGGATTTTTTAAATGTGGAGCATACAGACACCTCTCATACAAAACTGTCTTAAAACAGCCAGCTAACTAATTTAATCTGTGCTGTATGTTGCATGAGAACATAATGGTCCATTTGGGCCAACCCATTAAGACATTTTTAGATTTATCAGTTCTGCCAAAATAGCTGGCATTTGATCAGTTTTGCCACTGCTCCAGTCCCAGTGATTTTCCTCTAAATTTAGCTGCACAGCAAGAAAGAGGAAGCAGCATACAGTAACACTGTTTAGTCACGATGCTGTATTTTTATGCCAGAGAAGCTGCAGAAAGAAGACACGTACTGTGTCTCTGGCAAGGTACTGAACACGATGGATTTGGAAGCAAAGTATCGTTATGTCATGTAGCTAAACTGGCCCTGCTCTGAGACTTACCCACTGTGTCTTTCAGAATACAAACCAGAAAAAACAGACAGGTATGCATTGGTAAACAAGCACTTGCATTTAAAAAAATCATTACTTGTTCCCTGCATTCTTCCAGGTAAAGCTGCAAATGTTGAAACTTTTCCACAGCTTTTAGAAATTTCAAGTTTTGGATTTTAAAAATGTCCTTATGGTAAATTTACTAATAAGTAAAACTCAAAACACCTTTCTGTCTCTTTGCAGATTATTTTCTCTTGATCTTATCTTTCTCTTGATCTCGAAGTCTAATTCACGTTAAGAACTCTTTTTTTTCCCCCCAATTATTGTTTATCTCAAAGGTAATGTCATATAAAAAAAACAAGTCTGTCACAGCATTGTGCTGGCACAGTTACATTTTACAGCTTCCTCTACTCAGCCTGTTGACATCTTGCATCATATTGTTCATGAGACTTCTATGCCACCGAGTTTTTGTCAAAAAAGAAACTGATGGATGCACTGGAAAAAAATCTAATGATTGAAGTGATTTTGCTGTTAGCTATTCCTGGATAGCATCAGGGGGCTTGTTTTGTTTGATCTTTGCTTTTAAATAAGAGTGAAATATATTCCTGACACCCATCCTGTAATGAGATGTTTTTCTGGAACTTTTCCTCTGAAGTCCTATTTGAATATATTGACCTATAACTTAGATGATAATACATTTGCTTCTACCTTTTTACCATTTGTTTCTACCTTTTTACCATTTGTTTGCCTACAATCTGTAGAAAGTACCTCAGTCATGCTTGATTAATGGAAAATATTGTCTGACCATAATTTAGGTGAATCACCTAAAGAGCATAATTTCCAATCATTCCAACAGCTGAAGGTCTTCAGTCTCTAAAAGGATCAAACATTTTAGTAAGGGCAACTGTTTGCATTAGAGCAAAAACCACACAGAAAATATGAATCTTAGTTCAGCACATTCAGTGCCTTTAAGAGAGAAAATTGCGTAATTTTTCAGTTACTTTTCCAAACATTGGTAAAAGGTCTATGATTTTTTTCCATCCCCTCTGTTCCTACATTACAATATATTTTTGGCACATCACCTTTTGTGCCATTTGGTGTCCTTCTAACAGGCTGAAATCAGTTTACTTGTGGCTACGCAATTGCAGTGCTGGCATAAATTCTCACTATTCTGTAGTAATCTGATTTTAATGTGCTCCTGTCCTTACATTGAACAATGCCAAATGCCATAAAGACTTGTGTCTAAATCCTAAGCTAAACAGAAATTCACATAAATTCAAAACTCTGATATGATTACTGATGATTTTATGGATTTGATTATTAGTTTCTTTAGAAGATACATCCCGTTGCTCCCTGTGTAGTCAACTGACTGTGAAGAAGACTTCTACAGACAGAATCAGAGTATCAAGGTAATCTTAATTTTATCCCATAAGAAGCTGGTCTCACATATTTCTAAGGAGACGCAGTTTGATGTTCAACATTATTAAGAACTATTAAGCAGAAGAAAGTATCAAAATGCAGCATAATATTTTGTCAGATGTTAATAAGAAAAAATCCCCAAGACATATGTTAAAGACATGTACTCCACATTCATGATTTTAGCTAGGATTACAAATAGATTATAGTTGGAAAGTTTTTGCAGCAGTTTTTCAGCAGGTCTGGCAAAAAGAAGGAAAATCTGGAAAATACATTCTGCTTAAGAAGGTTTCCCAGACCAGTCTGACAGATTCAAAGTATTGTGAAAGTGACATTCAGATCCCTAGTTACTACATGAAAGTGAACATCATAAAGCTGGTAGTTGCTACAACTTGTACCTATGTACATGTAAAATACTGTAGTCTGAACTACTATTACTAATTAAATCATGACACTTAAAGTTTGTTGCAAACTGTTGCAAGACAAAATCCAGACTACGGGGGAAGAATGCACAATTTTGTTTTTCTCTGCCTAACTTTGAAATCAAAACATTTTTTACCAGGTAATTAAAATTTAAAAGGGGACATGTTCTTCTTTTTCATCTTAGCTGAAGGAGAGGACCCAGAGCTTTATGTAATGCTGTTTCTATGGTTTGTGTTGGAAAAAATCAGTTTGATTCAATACTTCTTTCCTGAGAGAGAAACAGATGGGGAATGTTACAGAGCAGTATAGTACATATGGTAATACCATTTACGTTCTCAGATACTTTGGACAAAGTCATGCACTGTATAGTGCCATGGCTGTTATGAGAGGTGAGTAAAGCAGCAGCATGTCAAATCTTACACTCATGTAAATCCCCACAAAATTTTATTCAATTCTGTGTAACTGTAAAAGTTGGAAGTAAATGAAAGATTTGGTCTTTGCATTTTATATTCCAAAAATGGATTAAAGGGCTCTGGCATATTATCAAAAGAAAAGAAACATATCTTTGACTGCTATTACACTAAATGAATTTGTAATTAAGAAGGTCAGCGAGAGGTGGGGATTCTGAACGCACAGCACATGACTAACCTGGTCTTATCTTCAAAACAATTTGTATTCGTTCACTCCTTATTCCAGTTTGTATTAATTCACCCCACATCCATCTTGGATGTGCTGTTGAATACAGATGGCAGTATTTGGAATTCTTCTTAATCTGCCTCATAGTGGAAATTAAACAGCTATTTATAAAACGACTGGGTACAACATTCTCACTGGCAACTTTCTCAGACTACTGAAGTGAATGTTGTAATTTTTCTTTTCAGGATGCCAAACATCCTTAATTTTGGGGCCACCATCTAGGTTTCAATTTCAGCCCTATTCAAGTATTAGCATCCAAGCATTTTCCCATCTAATGCCCTAGTGAGGTGAAGAGCTCCACTTTTGGCATGGTGAACCTGTGCCTGCAGGCACAGAGCTGATTTTTATTAATATCAGAGGTCACAAGCGCTGGCACTGAAGTGCCTGCGAGGCCTGGCACCCGTTAGCTCTCCCAGCGCTGCACAGCAGCAACGCCTGCTGACACAGACTGAGAAAAAACAGTCCTGTGGAGCAGGGCAGGGCTACAACATCTTAAGCAGATACTGCCAGATTTATCAGGAGTTATCTTTTAGAGTCCTTAAAAGGCATGAATGGAAGAGTTTGAGCCAGAAAAATGTGATAAAGGAAGAGGCTTTCTATCTATTTTTTTTTTCTTCTTCACTGAAACAAGTTTACAACATGCTTTCTGTCTTCAGCTGCTCTAACAGGAAAGGAATCAGTTGGATTTGAACTCCTCTTTTCTCTTTTGTGTATTTGTGTTATACTGTTCATGGTAAAAAGAAAGCAAAAAAAAAAAAAAAAGAAGAGGGCTCTAAAAAGAGGACCATCCTGCCAACATCTAAGCCACCAACAGGCTTGGAACACTGTACAAAGCATCAGAGCAGAATTCAATTGCTTTTTTTTCCCAAGGAGTGGCAATTCCCCACACACAGTCTATTGTTTGCTTTCACTAGAATATTCTCCCTTCAGCAACTGGCACGGGATGGCCCTGCTCAGTGGGGGAACAAGCAAACACCACAAAGTAGATCTAAAGCCAAATACTAGAAAATATATACATTTTTTAAAAGAGCCTCTCTCAAACACAGAAGTGTTTCTACATTACTGCTTACAGCAAAGGGAAACATGGGGGCTGCAGTTCCTTCTCCCTTTGATGCTCAGCATGGCTGTTACAGTGAACATCAAAGGAACAATGAGTGATGCTTCCCATATTTTCCATTAGCTCTATTCAAGGGAGCAATTGTTTCTGTCATGCCTGCTTGAAAAAGAAGCTGCAACTTTACTTTTGCATCCTTTCCAAAAAGGAACAGCAAGAAAGAGGAGAGGGAAAGAGAGAAGCAGCAGCACAAAGGCAAAGAGTAGGGGAAAATAAGAGATGTTTGCAATCCATAGCTGCTAAAGCATTGACTGGGTATGATTTTCAGTGTGAGCAAATTATGTCCAGAAATTTTCCAAGAATGGCTAACATTGAATTGCTGTGGGAAGTAGCTTCCAGGCACAGACCATAGCTTTAGATCTACCACTGCAAACTTAACACAGTCTTCTCGTGATTCTAGTGCCCATCACGCACAGCTAGAATAGTTGCCCACAGAAGTTCTGCACACATGGAAGCGAATCTTTTACTGGTCTGGCAGGAGAACAGAGATTTCCATGCCACCCTCCAGTGTGAATGACAAATGAAATTAAGGCAAAAACAGCAGTAAAGACAAATGCTTTCAGGACTGGTCTCTTGAGGTGATGGATACCTTAGGTTCTCAATACAAATGAAAGAAATCCTTCTCATACCAAGTCAGCCTTAAATCCACATTTTTATCCTCCGTTTCTTCAGAGCCATTGGAGTATTCCCTTAGTGAAGGCTTAATCTTCCCAAATAAGAAAACATATTCAGCTTTAAAATAAGCATCTTTCCATTATTATCACTTTCTTCCCTGTTAATGCCCCTCGCTGGTAGAAATCTCTTCACAGAGTATTCGTGTGAATCAAAGCAAGACAAAAATGTACAGGCATTACTAAAGGGGGTACCAGTTTCCTTCTTATTCTGATAGCTCATGTTTAAATGAAGGGTTTGACGTAAATCAGAGAAAATGGAAGGAGTCTCTTAACTAATCTGAAAGGAATCTGCTCCGCTGTATTTTCACTAAACAAAGCCAGAAGTCCCAGAGCTGAAGTTTACCGAAACTAAAGCCAACAAATGATTGTTGTTGCAGAGGGTTATATCGTGTTTCTCATTGTCATTTTGACATGAAACAGGCAGAGATTTCAACTTTGACTTTGCAAAGTCAGATACAACAGAGTTGACTTTGATGTAAAAATAAATAAAATCAGTAGTTGAAAGATGGACTAGATTTTTTTGAGCAAAATGAATTATATTTTCTATGAAATACAAGATAAGAAAAATAATTATTTGAGAATAAAAGTGCAAAATACAATTTACTGTGTTCTGCTCTAAGTCAAGGAAGTAACTCATTCTTCCTTGCATCCTTCTAGTATTTAAGATGGGGTTAAGAAACATCTTTAGCACCATTAAAATTACTGAAGAGCCTTCCTGATTCTTATACTGTGTTATAAATACACTAATTTGTTACCTTGCTGCAAAGATCATCCATACCAGAAGCAAAGGAAGGATTAACCTTTGAAGATATTATACAGTGCCAGAGGAATGTGAATGTGAATACTTATGTTCCCATACTTTCACATAATAATGGGAATCTACACATAAATATGAGAAATCTATCTCCCTAGCCATGAAGTATCTGATACTGCATAGGAAAAAATTAGGAAATTCTGAGGGAATTCTTCAGAGATCTTCCAGGGAGATACATTTCTTGTCAAGGAAAGTATGGAGAGGACAAAGTTTTGCAAAATCTGTGCAGAAGAATTAGTGCAAGAAAGCAACTCCACAAAGCTATTCTGCAGCAGTAACTTAGCCAAACCACTGACTGTCATACTTATTATCAGCATGGTCACTGAAAGACCATTGCAGAGAGTCACCTTGTGGCATATATACAAACACAAACACACACACACACACACACACACACACACACACAAATATATATAACAGAGAAGTCCAGAGAGGGCAGTCTGGCCCTAAACAACCTTGCCTCCAGCAGAATTCCACATGGGACAGCCAGGGAGGGCCACAGGAGGCTGTGGCACATGTCCAGAAATGCCAGCACTCCCCTCAGCAGTGTCCAATAGAGCCAGGGGAAGGGCTTCTTTCTTCAGAGAATGGAACCAGAACAAACCCCTCCTTCCATCACGCCTGAAGAATGAATTACATCCATGCTCAGTTCTCTTGAGTATAGGACATACTGTTAAGCAAGGGACAGGCTGGCAAAGAAGAGCTGCAACTACTTCAGGGTAAAGGGGTAACTAAAATGCTTGCATTTTTGCATCCACTAGTATTTTAAGTTTATCCATGTCTGCCAAAAATCAAAATCAGAAAATCTCAAGACATACAGGTGCTACACAGAAACCTGGGAGTAGAACCCAGCTGAACCCTCAACAACCTCAAAGCACTGCAACCTACAACTTAGCCAACCGCCACAAGGAGGAGAAATAACAGCTTCAAGTCAAAACAGCAAGCATGTTATGCTAGTCTTTCAATGCTCCACTTTATTTTCTAGGTATTGCCAGTGATAAAACTGGACTTTGCTTCACCACATAAAATTTCTAGTTATGGAAGCTACTCCATTCATTGACACCTACCAAAAAATGTTGGTAGCTTTGCCATTGTCAAGAGTTTTCATTTCTTAGCTGTATTTTTTGCCTTGTTTCATAAAAGAAAAAGCAGAACTGAAATATAAAAATCTGAAATAGACATGACCATTGCATTAATTTTCACTTCTGTGGGTTTTGAAGAATTGTTACTTTGAACTGATGAATGAAAATATCCAACTGTTACAACAGTTGCGGTTTGTGCTCTTCTCCAGACTACTAGCCTACCACAAAAGCATTAAGAGTGAAACTCTGTTCATGGTGCCTGCTAGCCAGACAAAGCAAGTCTCGCAAAATACTGCTTCCCCCTATTGGTCATCTGAACCTTTCAACCCTGAAGAGATTACTGCTAATCCAAAATACCAAGTATCAGGCCGCATCAGTTCCATTACTGATCTATAGAATGTTTTCCATATTATGAAGTCATGTACGCCCTGTCTTGTGAAAATTTCTGATTAAAGTAGGGTTTGAACAATATTAGCACATAATCAGGATAATGACATAATCAGAATACATGGTTTATCAGTCAATCTATGAAACAAAAAGGTAACAATTCATTCCTTTCTTTATCTGGAATGGCATTAACTAAAACTAACACACAGCTGTGCCATTTGCCTTCTTTAAACCTCAAAACTTTGGCAGAAATTGGAAGAGAACAAAGGACCTGCTTCTAATCTGTAACACTAAAAAGAGAACAGATGATGATTACATTTTGACTGAGGCATCAACAATAACACCAGTGCCAGAGGCAACGCCCTTCTACCTCTGCAATAGAGCAACACTCACCTCCACATTCAAACTCCACCTCTGCATTCAAAACTGTCTGCATAGTCTTAGTTTCAAATCAAAAATTAATAAGGAAAACAATGAAAGGTCTCATTTTCTTAAGGCTATTTGCTTCCAGGGTTATGTGGTCTAGAATGTGTTTATGAAATTTGTCAATTTTTCAGAACATGTATATAACTACTTAGAGGGTATGGATTTCACAGGCTTTCATTTAGTCTGATTTTTCCAAATCAGAGAGGGATTTATCACTTCCTAAAAACCACCTTGCTTGCAATGTACTGGTATAGATGATTTAGGATATTTAGATATGTAGGGGATAAGAACACAAGAGCCCTGCTCTATCCTACCTTCATGTAATCCAGGCTGCCTCTGATAGTGTGACAACCTTTTGGCACACAGTGAGGGTACCAAACATGCCTAATCTGACTTAACCTATAAGAATCTGAAAGAGGAGTTGTCTATATCCCCAAAAGAAACATGAGGGAAAGCAGTCATCATCATTACCCCATTACTCTAGCTAACTTACCAGTTAAAAATATATATGCACAGTGTTGCATATAGGTAAATACTAAAAACATCAGGTTGGAGCCCCACTGATATACCAGACACATACACCACACTCAGCACAGGCCCAGTTCCACACCGGTGCCCAAGCGAGCGGGGTGGCCTGACCAGCATCACCAGACAGCCCAAAACTCCCACTCCTTCCAGGAAGGGCCTCTCTTGACTGCCCCTGTGAATCTCAGTTAAGAGGGATAAATGTAGGCCGTTCAACTAGCAAATGCTCATAGGAGACAGCTTTGTCTGCACAGCAGATAGATTTATTCCCCAAGGAAGTTCTCAAAGTTCATTAAGTTATTTGGTAGTTTAATATGCAGGATGTAAAATATGTTTTCGAATGGTGAAACTGTGTATACATTTCTCCAATCAGTGAATCTTGAAACACAGCTGTCAGCCACTAGGAGGCATTTTATCTTGAACAGGATCAAGGCTTGGCAGCACCTTACACTAAAAAACACAAATCAGAAAACCTAAACTGAGCCAAGCTCTGTTGCTAGCTATTATAGCAAGACAAAGAAACGCATAACCCCAAGGTACATGTGACTATTCTAAACTTAGCGTATACCATTTCCTTAATATCTCGCCAAGTCTTGTCTCCTGGAAGGCTTTTCCAAGGAAAATTTTATATTGACTTACATTTGATGCAAACCATATAAACATTTTTCTTGACAAGAGAGAGCATTTTAGCATGTCTGGAAATTCTTTTTTTGACTGATGGAAAATTCAGCTTCCCAGACCATCACTGCACTGCACATGAATTAGCAATGTTAATAGGCAATCCTTTGATTAGTAGCTTCACTGTGAGAAAAGAATATTGAAGGGCAATGGAAAGCAACATTCCAAAGAGAGGACAGAACATGATATAGTAGTATGAAAATTAGCCCAGTAAGGAAATGTTGCTACAATATGAATTAGGAATGTGGCAGAGAAATAAGAATACTCCCTCACACTTCACATGTATATTGTTTTACCACTCCACATTCACCAGTTCTTGAGTCAAATACATTTTGCACTTTGGAAATGTTCAGTGATCCAACATAAGTGAGAGGAAAGAGACCTGGCACTCAGAGGCCTCTGTTTCTTGGGCCAGATGAAACTGAAGTTCTTTCTTACTGCAGAGTTCCTTAGTTCTCATCCCACTGAATATATATATGCACACAATATTCATACATATATAAAGATCACTTTAAAACAGCATCCATTTGCTCAAATTTTGCACTTCTTCATTCACTGGGAATTTCTGAAGATAATTTATATATTGAAAAAGCAGAAATAGAGTAGTAATACAGTTTACAGTCAATTATATTTATTCGTTATGGAATATCACTACATGTAGTTTTTTTTCTTTTCAGATACTTTTCGGTATTAAACCTGTGTCTATGCTTGGTGAGGAACTGTGGCTTTCCAGCTTCAACTAGGCTGTTGCAGATCATGTTACCTGATTTGCTCATGAGCAGAGCATTCTCACCCCAACTGCTCCACTGCCAAAAACCTGCTGGTAGAATCATAGCAATCTTCTAGGCAGAAGTTCCTTTCCAGGTATGCTTAGCAAATAGATTTACCATGAAATGGCTGAAGTATTCGTTTTCATGATTTTATTATATAAATTAGGATAGAATGTGGGTTTAAAAGTGTTTGGCTTTGTTTTACTGCAGTACAGTTTATTTGTCTGCCATTTATGAAGTTATTTGTAAAGTTATTAATTGCTTTAATATATGAATAAATACATTACAGAGCTATTTTATCTTCATGGAATAAAAATGTTTTATCTTAGGGAAGGTCTTGTTTAAAACGTCTGGCAAGGAGGAACTGAGCACATCCAAAAAAGGTCAGATGTACTTGTGGAATGTCATCTGTTTAACTTAAATATTCGTAACACTTATCTTCACTGTAAGATGAAGCTGAATACACAGCATATTATTCTATACGAAGTTTTGTTTTTCTCTAAATGTTCTCTTTTCTTTTTTTGGTGTTCTGTTTCTGTAAACATATGCAGACACACATTCACACACACTCACAGATACCATCAGCTGTTAACCAGTCTCATGAGGGACTAAAAGCCTGCAGAGGCACAACTGAAACTATTTTAGCTGAGGAAATCAATTTATCCTCCTGTTTTATGTCACAAGTGAAAATCTTGTAAATTGACTTATTTTCATGTGGCACTCATAAAACTATTTCATCAAAACTTATTTAAGGCTGTTTTCCACACACAAATTAAAAAATATATATGTGTATATATAAAGAAGAAAGAAAGAAAGAAAGAAAGAAAGAAAGAAAGAAAGAAAGAAAGAAAGAAAGAAAGAAAGAAAGAAAGAA
>JAWLRI010000251.1:194180-206318 GCA_034781795.1 Crypturellus tataupa
GAGAGAAGGAGAGAAGGAGAGAAGGAGAGAAGGAGAGAAGGAGAGAAGGAGAGAAGGAGAGAAGGAGAGAGAGAGAGAGAGAAAGAGAGAAAGAAGAAAAAGAAAAGTGAAAAACGTGCCACCAGGGGAAGATATAATGCAAAGTTCGGGAGTACTCCGACCAAAAAGCTGAAAGCAAAAACCTACTGTTTATGACAAATAAGCTCCAGACTGTGCAGAACTAGCATTTAAGATGGTATTCCAAGATATTAAAGAAATAGTTTAAAAACTCGCCAGTGTCTGTAATACGAAAACAAGTAAGAACAAGAATGAATGCAGCTGAGACAGACAGTACTGTACAGCCCATTTAACCACAGAAAAAGCAAAGCAAAGAAACCTTTGGGATGGTAATACACCCTCCTGCAACTTTCAGCTTCAACATTATCTACATTGCAGTATTAGTGTTCTGGTGAGATTTGTGAATACATTTTTTAAAAGCTATTAAATGATTGGTGAAAATAAAAATAAAATAAAAACATTAAATCATAAGAAGCTTGAATTACTCACCGTCTTGTTGTGCCAAAATTACTGAGGGTTGAAACACGGCAAGAATGAGCAAAGTTACTTTTTGCACAAAGCTCATCATGTCTAAATATTAGACATGAGACTCTCTGTGCAAAAATAAAAATGGGGGGGAAAGAAAAATCTATTCAAAGTAGCAACATCGGTTGTTCCCTGCCCTTCCAGCACCGGGCCATGTACAGAACTCAGCCACAAACATTCCCCAGCTTTGGCCTTAAATAGGAAAAAATTTGGCTTCCTTTACTTTTCCACCCCCTTTACTGAAATATGAGAAGAGGACCCATCCCCTAACTGTAAATGAATGATTAATATTTCTCTTGGCTTTAAAGAAGAATAAAGTCAACGACAGAAGATAAACAGCACATCTGGAACTTTTGTGTGTATATGAAATGCATGCTGAGACTATATACGAACAGTTAGTATATGCAGTGCGAGAGTTACATGTATGTGGGGAAAAAAAAAAAGAAGTTCAGTGGTAAAGCATGTTTCAAGTAAATGAGGAATGAGTGGTTATGGCCCAAATAACATTTATAATTCTTAGGACTTCCTAACAAAATTTAAAGGTACCTGATGTGGCCATAGAAACTGAAAGGATCTCAGAAGCTGAAGAGCAATCACGGATATTTCCGCTGATGAGCAATCAGCAATAAAGAGAATGAGGCATTAAAGTTGCGACACATCTGTTCCAGGGCTTTTCTCACCAGGTCTGCCTCACATAATGGTTTTATGGGACCTCGCAAAAAAGTAAAAATAAAATACTTTATGCAGAACACAAGACCCCAAATCCCTCCCAAAAATTTTTTTTTTTTTTTTTTTTTTTTTTTTTTGCAAATAATTCAAGTCTTCATAGTATTAAATGCAGAACAACATCTTTTCTTCACTGGTTAACCTTCAAACAAAAAAATCTCCAGACTATTATTTTTTAACTCGAGTTCTTTCTTTACTCCATACAATACTTTACTCAGAATAAGAAGATTGCTTCAAATAAGATTGCTTAAGCAGGCTTTGTTAGGAAATTTTTTTGTGACCATAGTTTTATTCAAAAATCTGTGGGACTTAAAAAACTAATTTAGAAAGCTTTCACAGAGTTTATCTCTGCTAAACCAATGATCAAATTAATTCCTCAGTCAATTAATTGAAAGAGATGAATTTGGTCCAACTTGTGGACTGTAAGAGCACTCATTCATTTATTCTGAAGTATTCCTGAAATTACAGATACATAGGGAATCATTTCTCCTATAAGGCATTTATGTTATGAGCTGTCATCCCAGAGAGGGAGTATCTATGTATTTGAAACAAATACATAAAAAGAATCAAAGAAAAAAGAATAAGGTTATCTTTATATCGCAGAGGTACTGGGCTTCATTTCAAAACCTATTTAGCTGAAACACATTTGCACTTAAACTGGAAAAGTCTCTTCGAACAGGGTCATTTGAGGTGGAAGCAAGTAGGAAGACGTCTTCGTCAATTTGATGCCACTTATATTCTCATCTGTGTCTTAAAAACTTGTAACGTGGAAGCGGCCTGGTACATTTCAGTTACAACTGACAACAATTACATGACATTTTTTCATATGAATGAAGTAGCCCCTAATTCTTCATATTGTCTCTGCTGGATGATAGAATTACTTCATGGTGCTTTTGGTTTTTATAATCAGTAACATGTTACTTAATGAGGTAGGTGATTTGGTTTATAGATTTCAGATAGCTACAACAACCAAATGGACAACTCTCTCCTATTATGCTGTTCTAGTATGTAAGAAAAAATGCTTCAGATATTCATACACATATCCACAATTTACTTTTTTTTTTCCTAAAGTGATGCTCATGATATAAATTATAACAATAATATAACAATAATACTTGTAATACTACCTGGAACGATTTGGTTGGCTCCCCAAGAAAAACGGAGGAGTTTGGAGGCTTATGCAATGTCCAGACAGAAAATGCTTGCTTTCCTTCAGGAAAAAAGGAGGAAGCAGTACTTCTGTTCAGTATGAGAACATATTTATGACTAAACTATAGCTACATAACTTGCAATAAGCTCTCTGATATTGCAGTCAAAAAGGTTTTTTCTTGATATAAAAATATGCCAGTTATAGCTTTGTTCATTTTTTCCCTCTCTTTTATGGCAAAAGTGAAGATTGAAATATTAAATCAAAACTGCATTGAAATCAGTGAAAGCTTGAACCCAGATTCAAAATATTTGGTCTGTAAGACTATTTGAGCCAAAAGAATGTATCCAAACCCTTCTCAGCAAAATTGCCTGCAGAGCTGCCTTTTATTTACACTCTGCTTACTATATTAATGATTACAGCATAGTAATGAATTAATATACATAAAACATAATGAGTATTTAATATTCACATTTAAGTGTCTAATGAAAAATAAGAGAAATTAGATCACAATCTTTGCCTTAAAGTCACCTTCAAAATGAAGTCTATGAATCTTTTAAGCTATTTGACCTCACCAAACATTTCTCTATATTTCTTTAGTTTCTCCTCCCTTTCAACTACATGTTCCTTTTACTTAAAGGAAATTAATGTTCATTCCATTCAAATTTAAATTCTAAAAGCAGTTCTCTGTTCAACTTGGACACAAAACTAGGCCCTAACTTGACTACAAGCCCAGTTTTATCTATTTTATACCTAATAATTCCTATAAGCACTGGAGCATCAATCTGAGTTTTGGAAATTACTGTAGTGGCAATTCTGAGATTCCTGTATATAAAAATAGCCAATTTAGCATAAAGGATAAATTCCATAAAAAATAAAATAACCTATGGACCGTGTCTTCCTTAGGTCTTTGAGTACATTTGTTGCGGTTCAGCAAATATTGAAAGGCAATGAACAACTACCAGTTTCTCTTTAGCACTATAGGGCTAACTTTCAATATTGTCATTATACCTATGTCACGAACATGATATTTATCTTTTATGCTATGTGGATTTTAACCCCGGTAAATAAATTTACAATTCAAAAAGGAACATAAATTTTCACAGAAATACAAAGCTGCAAATAGTGACCAAAAGCAAAAAGAGTAAAAAAAGATATGCATTCAGATAAATTCCCCTAAATAACACACCACTGAAGTCTGGCTTGAGGATTCTAAGCAATCATGTATGGATTGTTTTTTCTCTCCCAACACTGCACTTTTAGGGAAGCCAGACAAACTGCTAAACTATGCATCTATGACATTGCCTTCTCTTTAAATTCATTTTAAAAAATCTGACCTAAAACAAAGTTGAATGCAGGATCACTAAACAAAAAGATGACCTATATTTTAACCACTTCTCTTTATGAGCTAGAATTAATGCAAATTATGACAGAAGGAGCGATGATTTATAGGACACTTTCAGGAATTAAGGTGGTCATATCAATGGAATTCTTCTATTTATCTCCCAGCTTTCCATTTCTCTGAAATTATTTCCTATGAGGATGGGAAATTGAGGCAGAGCCTCTTATGCACATGTATTTTATTTTGAGCTTTGTGTATCTTCAATAATTTTCATAAGTGAAAATTCTCTTTTTGCAAAACTCCTGCAGATATGAAGCACAATTCTTCATCTGAGTCACGCTGGGAACTAACTGTGTTACAGCACAGCTGTGAGGGCTCTTAAAACAGAGCCAACAATATGACTGTACACGGGTGAAGCAGACAGCACCCACAGCATTTTCTCTTCATAGCAGGAAGGACACAAGCCAAGCTAGTTTAATGACCTTTGGGTGTATCGAATGCTGGGGAATTCAAAATCTGTGGACAGGGTGTGGATTTTTGTATTGGACACGTACCTACTCTCCCAGCCAATGATGAAATCTGTTAATTTAGAGCATTGGCACAAAACTTTTATGAAGATGCTCCTCCTTTTTACTGAGGTGTCAAACTTACTCTGCAAGAAATATTTTCTGCTTGTCTCAAACTCATATTTCCATTGCACATCTGAAAAGCCAGACCTTCACTTTTTAAAGAAATATCAGTCTAGCTACAAGCTTTTGCTCCCCAAGACTTGTGGTTGTTAGAAGGACATGCATCATTAATATCTAACATTAAGAAGGTATTTTTGACTATTTATGAACTAGTGTCTTTGGTAATTGGTGACCTATGTTTAGTTTTACATGATCACATACAATAATATTCTGCTTTACCTCTAAATAACAAAAAATTGCTATCTGTCAGGAAAGCAGTCTGAAACTGAGTTAACATAAAGAGTAGGTTTCTCTTCTCTCCCAGAGTCTATAGAGGAAGGGAACATCACACGGATAGAACCACCACTCTATTGGCTTTGCACAAAGACCAACTGCTGCATCGGTTGCATCTGTTCAAATCTGTTTACTGCAGGAGTATGTATAGTTCGCGGTATAAGTCCAGTGTGCTGATCTCAACTAGTCATTTATCTAAGACCTCAGTAGAGAGGCTGCAGAAAACAAGGGCTGAGGTTTCAGGACCAGGAATGCAGCACATTCTATGAATACTTACTTTTTTAACATAAAAAAAAAAGAAAAAAAAAAGAATAATAACTGTAAGTTACAGTTAGGAATTATTCCAAATGATTGCTTTTTTTTGTTCTCTGATATGCTGTTTTTCTAATGAGTCATGAAGCATTTTTGTTTGAGTTTACTAAATCATAACAAAAGACCATCCGTACTCATGACTCATCCTTTAGAAAAAAAAAGTAGAAAGCCACAAGATTGAGTGTTTTACCTCTTGATCTGTTCAGAATTAATGTTCTTCAAAGTAAAAGAAATCAATGGAATTTGTTGGAAAAAATATTAACTAAGCAACTGAACACATGCAAGTAGATCAGGCAACATGACAATACCAGATTTTTTCACAGAAAATGAAATCCCAGTGAAATAGCTGTCAGTCTTCAATAGCATCATTTGAACAATTTTCACTGCCTCATCATACTAAGGAGGTATGAAGTTACCCTCTGGACCGTAGGTACTTCATGTGTCGTATAGAGCACATAGAATTCCTAGCATGGAGAAACAGCATCCAGATGCTTTTCTAGAACTCCTGGACATAAACCAAGCTGGAGCAGCCCTGCTGCTCTTACTGGGAGTGCTGTCCTAAGAATATTAAATTACCACATTGTGATGGTGGTGGTTTGACAGCCTCGAGGTTTATACTGATATCACTAAGTATAACAGAAGATAAAGAAAAAAAATAGAAGAAAATTACAAATAGTTATGTGGCCATACCATTGATGTGAAACCATTAATGAGAGGATGAAGATATATATGGGCTTGCATATTTTATTTTAGTATTAGAGAAAAAATATCCAGTTCAAATGCATCTACTCTATTTCCACAAGAACTGCTAGGATTATGATAGGCAAATTTGGAAAAGTATTATTGGGCACTCTGAAGATATGTCAAATAAAAGAAGCCACACAAACGCCCCAAAGGAGTAATAACAAAGTTGTGCTGTACTCTAGTGACCAAGACACATAGTTAGCAAGAATCATCTGGAAACCAGATGAAAATACTGTACACGTTCATTCTTTTTCAGTCTCACAAACTTTGTGGCATCAAGAACAGTAACAGTGATGTGAATCCAGTCAGTACTGAAGTCTACTCTTTTGTATGGAAACACTAACTCTTATTCTGTCCCTCCAACTTTCCAGTATTTCACCAGCCTATGACTATATCCTCATCACTGGCCAAGGATGCTGTAACACAACATGGGATTTCTGTGCAGAATGGGGATCTTTAGTTTCAATAACACTTTTTCTGAGATTGTTCCTAAGACTGTTCCTGCTTCTCTCCCACACCTCCCTGAAAACCAATGCCTACAGCAGATATCATACTTTTTTAATTAATGGATTTACAACATCTATATTTCCCAACTGATTAACATAGTTTCATTTTCCAATAGTAGCAATGTTGCCAGATTTACACTGCTCTAAACCAGACCTGGGCTGCTCTCAGGCAGTCGCCATTTATTTTCTTCCAGAGAAAAAAAATATAGAAAATGTTAACTTGACCTATTGCATGTGCACATGTATTTTCCATGAACATACTCACTTTAAAAAACACATATATATACATGTATATATTCCATCATTCAACAATACTTGAAGTCCAGGTATCTTTCATTTTGAAAGGAATCTGACAACAAAGAGGAGAAGCATGCTCAGAATGTTCAACCTTTCATGTATAATTTCCCTAGTGCATCTCCCTTGTTCTGTAGTACTACTTCTATTCTCAATGCTAGTCTTTTTAATTGAAACACTCTTGCTACTTTTCTTTAAATCCAAAAATTGGTATGCCGCATTTGATATTCATTTACTCCAGTAATTGTTTCCTAAAGATAATGGATATTGTCTGTCTCCTTTCCTAACCATTGTGTCTCTGGGAAAAGTGGAAATAAATATAATTAAAAAAGACTTTTTAGTGGAACATGTTATAGCCTTTTCCTTAATAAATAGCTTTGAGGTATACTCCTTATTACAGGAAGATAATCCTCTCAGAAGATCATTTTCTACACACAAGAAAATTAACTGAAGTGTCTATTTTAATTAAGTAAATCCACTTTTGAAAAAACAAACAAACAAACACTAAAAATCCTTCTCTTTTTCAAAAAGCAAAACAATGAATAGTCAGTTATGAATATACTGAAAATCTTGACCATAAGACTAATACTGTAATTATGGAAAAGTACAATAGCCATTATTTTGAAAATAAACCAATAGAGAAAGTATGCCTTTAAATAAAGATATGCTTAATCCCACCTTCCTAGCCACAAATGAACTCCCTGTCCTGAAATGATATTCCATCAAACTCTTGCTAGAGATCACTCAATTTCCAGGACCCACAATATTGAAGAACATCTTGCATGTAGCAAATTAAAAGAAGCAGATGGGGAAAGAATCTCTCAGTGAATGCCAGTATATCTGATTAGTATTTATTTTAAGATTAGAGACTTAGTCTGGGTCAATCTTCCCTCATGGCAAAAGTACATTGTTTTCTACGGTTTCTGTAGTCAAATCAATTCTGTAGACACTGTAGGAGAGAAGACACATTTTGATAGCAGAGAGACTCCTTAGTAAAGAATTCAGGAATAGTCAAATGCCCCTTTTTCTGAGTAATTTATTGGCATAGAATGAGCGCATAATTCCCAGTCACTTCCCATGCAGCTTCTCTTCTGGCTCATTCTCGTTCCTGTGAAGACTCTATGAAGTCTTGCAGAGTTTACAGTCATGTGGAATTTAAGAAACAAATGGACATGTATACAAGGCTGAAAATTTGACCTGCTGCTCATCTTGTTTTCTCTGTACAACAGAAAATTCCCAGAGTTTCTGGTGCTGTCTTTGATTTAGAAATTGCACTTCCTAATTTATAAAGGCCAGAGGTCAGTATTATTATTTTACTGTCTTTCCCATAAGCTGTCTTACTGTGTCTCTTAGCTACTGCAAAGAAAACCATAGTATATTGCTATTTTCTCAACTCTCAAGAGCTGGATATCAACCATGATCATTTTAAGTAGAGGAAATATTTTTTTGGAAAGACTAAGGAAGATTTAAAATGACCAGTAGCTTTACATACATAATCTCTGGGCCTGTTAGAATGTTACAAAGTGTCATATTTGTATTAGAGAATGGGGAACTAAAACATGAGAATGTTTTTCTGCGGATATAAAATGCACAGATTCCTGGTCTTGTGGTCCAGTGCCATATTTACTGAATTAGAATGCATAAAGTTTGCCACATATCTTAAATTTGGTCCTCACCAGCTAAATGAAATCCACACTTATGCTCAGAAATATGATTGACATTTCTGTCAAGTTCCTAATGTTGTTACAACCACAGTTGGCTCCTAACAAGTGAAACACTAAATCCTTTTGAAATATTTTGCTGCTGATTCATTGCTCTTCTGATAATACCCAACAGGGAAGATCACCGGTTTTAAAGACCTTCTGTGCTTTTGGCTGGAGTTCTGAAGACAAAAATGACATTTCTTGAATACAAGGACAGAGTGGAAGAAATTTTCTGAGGATACATTTAACATTCTTATTAAAAACAATTAATATCTCCACAAATTTGCATGAGTGCAATCTACAGCAAGCTGTAGGATGTTGTGGAGCAAGATGTGGATGTTGTGAGCTAAATAAGGCATTGAAATGCAAAAGAAATCATCAAACTAATGGATTTCATTGAGCGATAAAAAAAAATCAACAGAAATGGATAGTGCTTTCTAACCCCATAACTCGTCTCAGCAAAGAAGTTTCTTTCCATTTCCAGGATTCCGGTCATTGCTTTAGGGAAGGAGCACAGTAAAGGAAACCATAGGCTATTCCTTGTGAAGATTATACTGACAAGACTACATCTTTGCTCTAGCTCACAAAACAGAAGATCTTTACCTTTTCAGTAGCCATGTAGCTTTCTCCAGCAGGCACTTCAGATGCAGAGAGGAGCTGCACGAGGCCCATCTCTGCCAGTTGGGGCCAGCAAGTGAAAGGTGCCCTGAGGGCTGCTGCTCAGGTAACATTGCAACAAGTCCTTTGCACTGTTATAAATATTATATTATTATACAGGTAACATTGCAACAAGTCCTTTGCACTGTTATAAATATTATATTATTATACAGTGGTGAAAAAAATCTCCAGTGTGTTACATCACCACAGTGTGTCTCTTAAAACTTAATAAAGAAAAAGTACAAGCAGGATCATGAATTTCTGATAGGATAGACCTGTTCCCCCACCACCGTCCTCAAAGAGCGAGCTGCCTCTGCTTTATATGTTAGCATATATCTGAGACACATGCGCTATTTTACCACATGAGTCTTCTATCACATGAAGTGTACAACTGACTATAAGCACACAGTCAAAAAAGTTGCATGATAAAACTCATAAGAATTGATAGAAATTTACTATAGTGCATAATCTAAAAAATAAAAAACAACAATTACATTGGCACCAAAGATGTTATTATTAATATGATTTGAATGGTAGCACTTCCCATTTATAAGAAGATCTCAAAAAGGAAAGCCCAGAATATATCATAGCAAACCCTTGGTGTACCTACCTCAGGCGACTTCCTGGCACAAGCAACCCCTTTTATTTTGTGCTGAGGTAACTGCAGAGGCCCCACATGGCTCATCTGCAATGTAAAATTATATACAGTATGAACATGACTCTGCAAATTTGACATACTCTCCATACGTATGATAGCATTATTTGACATAGTCTCCATAGCAAAGACTAGTGTTAATGGGCTTATTTAGTTAAGTACTGCACAAGTACAAGATAGGTGCACATATCTGCCAACTTACGACATGGTCATTTTAGCGAACAAAGTGTTTTTTACTTGTTTAAAACAGCTTTCTAATGAACAGATAGGATTCAAAATTTTTAGTGTTGATGGCGATGTTATGTTTTTGATAACCTGTAAATGAAATGGCATATAGGAGTAACATACATTTAAAATAGAAAGGTAGAAAGAAGTGGGTTTTAGCAATATTCTTCAAAAATTCTTTTCGATTCTTTTTGAAAGCCTTGTTTTTAAATAAATGAAGTTTGGAAAAATCAATGCATTGTTTACAGTGAGCTGAATAAACATGTAAATTGAACTCCTGAATATGTCAAATAGAATATAAACATTGTAAGACAAATTATGTCATTTCAGCGAGACCTATTACATTTTTTTCATAATGTTCAGTCACTTTAGAGTCTCTCAAAGTTGCAGTTACTCTACCTAAACTACCTTGATCTTTCTCAGAATATGGGTTCAGATACATCCAAATTGTGTCTTTGTGGTCTTCACCAAGAACTACATGCGTAGGTTTTTATGCATGCCCTGGTTTCCAAGGATCAAAAAGCTCCCTCAGTTTGGACAGTCAGTAGATCATGCTCAACATCCTTTTTTTTTTTTTTTTTTTTTTTTTTTTCCTGCTCCCAGAAGACTCTCCCTTGGCAGAGAAAGGAAAAAAAAAAAAAAAAGTTACTGTCTCAGTTTGTCCCTTGACAGGATACCTGAAGGGAAGAAAAGGAGCTCTACACACCTCTCCTATTTCCAATAATAGCAACCTGTGGCCATTACTAAAAGACAAGCCTTGGATTTAATATATACCTGCTATTTTTCCTCACTCCATTTCCTTCATTAGAGATTGTGATCTGGTTCTCACTCTTCTTATACATCAGCTGATTAACAAAGACCACCACTAAACATCTGGAGTCAAGTTGGAGGGGAAAAATGAAACAAAACAAAACAAAATTAAGCTTAAAGAGAGCTATTCAGAGCAGTGATAGCTGGGGAGTCAGCACTCAGGTCACTTTTGGCCTGATCCCTGATGGGGATCTCCAGAGACATAAAAAGCAATTTCATAGTCAGCCAGTAAGGCACAAGTTAGACGCTTTGCATCAACAAGTCACTAGTTGGCTGACCCTGCAGTCTCTCAGCTATCTTGGGGGAATCAATAAATAGAAGCCGCTCTTGTTCTTTTAACCTTTCAGAGACTCACAGTCATTACAATAACGATTTTTCTTCTTTTTTTTTATTCTATTGCTTAATATATTAAAAATTTCAAGACAACTAAATCACTGTTTCTTTGTGTGATGCTATTCCTTTGCAAGTGCATTTGTAACCTGACAAAAACAGTTTGCCCCAAAGGGCTCACAATATCTCTTCTTTGCCTTTTTCTTTGACAATTAGCTCAATTCTTAAACAATCAACTTCCATGTTTTTACTGTTAATTTCAGAGATAAGAAATATCTATGTTTTTAATTACAACTTGTAATTATTGGGCCATAAATACTGTAGAATGCTTTTATCAGACTTGATATATTCACAGCACCCGGCAGGCAGTGTCAGCTCTTCGCTGTGCTAACAAGCAGTGCAGAACAGATCTTATTGCAATGACCAGGGAAGGTGGAACTGGGACCATGAGACTCTTAAATTTCAGCAGGAACCAGATCAGAGAGTTACACAGGCAGATTATGAAATCCAAGCCAGGGACTCTCCGAGTGCAGAAACCTGCAGCCTCGGGCTGGGCGGGGACGTGGCTGGCCCCAGGTCCTGCTGTCCCCTCAGCCCCAGCAGCTCCAGCTCTGCCAGTAGGGAGGCACGCATTGGGGAAGCGACACTTCTGCTGGCATCTTGGGAATTCAATAATGCTGTGATAGAAGATAATTCCTGGACCTGAAACTTTGGAACTTGGTGCACGCAGAAGTTTATGAATGAGTAAAATCTAGGCTTTCTGACATATTTTCCTTAATAAAAAAACCTCACAAATCAGGTGCCCTTTTCAATTTCTTTGAGTTTTATAATGATAAAGTTATATACTGGAACAGATAATCTAGTTTTCTTAAGAACAAACAATAACACCTTTGCATTTCTATGCAATGTTGGGCACCTACTTACACCTTTTTTATGATTTTAGTAAGTTCTTTCTGACCAGATCTCTCTCCTGAATTTTCAGCCAATGCAACATAAGCAAATTTCTGGCCTGTCTAGGAATAAATGACCTTACAGTGAATCTGGTCTTGCTGAAGAACATGTGTTCATATAATCATAGAATCATAGAATCACAGAATGCCTAAGGTTGGAAGGGACCTCTAGAGGTCATCTAGTCCAACCCCC